>CM060955.1:99995061-100145426 GCA_030765055.1 Mantis religiosa
AATGCTTTAAATTATATCATATAGCTTTAAAAATATGAATAAATAATAAATTATTTGATATTTATTGGTTCTGTTCTGGGAATCTATGACTGAATTTAGGAAAAATTGGGTGAAAACTGCATCATATTGGACATTTTGAAAATAGTGTGTGTTGAAAAAAATATACCTATTCTGAATTTTAAGTTACTTTGTTTAAATATAGATAGTTATAATATAAAAAGTCAAAATACATTTTAAATGTATAAGCCGTAAGTATGTTTTAAGTTATGGCATACATGGGATATGAACTTCTGTAAGAATTATACTAAATGTCAGTGTAGTGTGCCGTTAAACCAAGACCTGTGTGTGAGGCGAGTGCAATAAACATTTTGAGTTCAAAGTAGCAGATTGTGGGCAGTTATGTATGTGGATTTTAATCGAGTTAGTAAACCCTGAAAAAGAGGAATAGTTGGAACGGCTCCATGCTTATGTCCTTGCTCTTGCGGCGTTGTACTTTGTATCTACTGAGAAGCAAGATTATTTCGGTAGGCCTCTACCTTATCTTATCAACAGGAGAGAGGCTTTAGGTCCATGAGGTTATCTATCTGGCTTTCAGCAGAGTCATTTGAAGAGCAACAGCTGCGGCGCGTTCTGCGCAGGAGTCCGTCGTAGCCTTGCGCATATGTAATTTGATCATTATGGACAAATGCGACAATTTGAACGCCAGTAGGACTTGCGATATTGGGAAAATGTTCAGATGTTAATGAGTTTGCTACAGCGAATTTCATTGTACAATATTAGAATATGTTAAACCAGTTATTCGTTTCGACGTTGATAGTACGTTTAAATAAGCACGTGGTCTTACGTGTGATGGTATTAGTTCTGGGATTCCCCGTTTTAAGCTGTGCTCTGTATTCTCTATTGGCTATTGAACACCTTCAAATGGTACAACCAACAATCCTTGCAAGGATAGCCGATAAGAGCTGTCGTGGTAGATGCAGGGGCCTTTGTCATCTTGAGTGGCAGATATGAAACGAACAATCCGCCTGTGTTTGTTTATTGGGATTACAGTATTCCACGTAGCGAAATTCCAGCCTTCGGGAGACCCTTTGGCGAAAAATGAGAAAATATAAAGACTTTTGACAATTTTAATTAAAAATAAAGTGTTTATTAATAAAATAAGTATGTAAATATTTAAGTTAATGTACTAATTTTAAGTTTTGAAGGAGAACGTCTTTTCAAATATTGCAACATTTATAAGAGTATTGTATTTTGGTTAATTAATGGAAATTAATCATTTCTTCACACTAGCCGTATATAGGCTAAGGATTTTGATAGTCAACATGAGAAATTCTGTGCCATGGCCGGGATTTGAACCACGGATCTCCTGGTTTCCGTCCAGTCGCTCTAAGACATTGTGCTACCATGGCCAACTTGCCGTCATTACATTGAATTCTCCATTTGACTCGTATATTCCCCCGGTAAACCAGCATCCGAGATACACCGTTTATGGCAACTTACTATCGTAAGTACTTGAGTCCCAGGCTTCATCATTTAACTCTTATTTTAGTTAATTGATGGAGATTAATCATTTCTTCGCACTAGCCGTATATAGGCTAAGGTTTTGATAGTCAACATGAAAAATCAATGCCATGGCCGGGATTTGAACCACGGATCTCCTGGCTTCCGTCCAGTCGCTCTAACCCATTGAGCTACCATGGCCAACGTGTCGCCACAAACGGTGTATCTCGGATGCGAGAGTCCCTAGTGGTTTACCGGGGAAATATACGAGTCAAATGGAGAATTTAATGTCAGGACGGCACGTTGGCCATGGTAGCTCAATGGGTTAGAGCGTCTGAAAGGAAACCAAGAGATCCGTGGTTCAAATCCCGGCCATGGCATTGCGTTTTTTATATTGACTATCAGAGTATTTTATATTGGTTATTACTTACAAATAGTGACGTGAAAGAATGTTTTGCATGATATACATAAAGTGCAAAAAAGAAACAAGCTGAACCCTCAGATTCTTAAATTACCTCATAAGAGTAATAATTAATGAGTATTTTTTTTAATTTACGTCCCCAATGGTCGAGGAAAAAACAATGATCAAATGCACCAGAGTCCTCAGAGCTTAGTGTTTCTTTCTTTTTTTTTTTTTTTTTTTTAATTTACGCCTCCAAAGTTAAGTCATATCGGACGGTGAATGAATTGGGTGAAATGATGCTCAAATGAGTCCAGTGTCCATGGAGCTTATAGTTACCCGACATTCATCTTGAAGGATAAAAAAACCTTATTCAGGTAACTCACCCTGACCGAGATTCGAACTCGGGACCTCTTGAACGTGAGGCAGACATGCTACCATCTACGCTACCGAGGCGGGCACAGAGCTTAGAGTTACTTGATATTCATCTAAGGGAAACCCCCAGAAAAACCTTATCCAGATTGGAACTTGGGACCTCTTGGACGTGAGGCAGACACTCTATCATTGCGCTACCAAGGTGGGCATTGATGAGCATGTACATAAGTTCGGGAAGCCCATGACTAACTCCTTCAGTGATTTGTAATATTATTTGTTTATTTTTATTAAACACCTTAACAGGATTTACTCGAATACGACGTTATCGTCACTGTTACAGCTCATAGTTTAGGTCACCTGGTTCATACAGAGGGATAGTTATTATATTTATTACAACAATTTTGTTTGTATTTTTGTTTAGTTAGGGAAATTCATTGTATTTATTTGGCTATACTGAAGGATTCACATGCATACATGGTTACAAGAATGTAATTTTTATAACATATTGAGATTGTTGATCATGTTAAATAGAGAACTATTGCATATCATACAACAAAGTATCCCAAGGTAGCAACCAATGACACTAATGCACGTAACATGACAAAGTTGTGTGAAACAGACCTTAAGGTAAAGTCACAACGTTATGGCTTTGTATTAATCCACTACTGTGAGGCAGATATAAATAAATGCGGTAAAACATTCTGCCAGAGTCAGAGTTGACGTTGTGTTTTTGTTTCAAAGATATTAAATAAAATGTCACACTTACTCGTAGTAGGTCTTTCTGGTCATTTTCATTGAACATTAAAAATCGACGCGATATAAAGATTGTATATGATAGCACCTTGAGGAATATATGTACTTTTTAATCTGCAATAATTGGAGTAAAATCTATATTTTGAAGTGTTGATACTATAGAGATATTGCAATCCTGCTCGTGGGTTCGAGCCCTTCTATGGGTAGTTCTGGTGTAGTCACTGAGATGAACTGCATTCTTTGGTTCTGGTAAAGTACAATTCACAGCTGGGCGAAGTATGGTGCTGACCACAAGATCTGTAATGATTGGATTATACATAAAATATATATCTTGAATTTTCTGTAAATATCCTTTGAAATTTTCATTCTCATCGAATTTTTTATGCCTTGAAAACAATGAAAATGAGATACGTTACTGATTCTTGTCATATAGTTCAAAGAAGCTACACAACTTATCTAACTGAATATTTGCAGCCATTAATGGAAAGCAAATAAAATAACGATGTGTAATTTGCCTAATGGCTAAGGGAGTTTAATGATAAGAGTTAGATAAAGTTACATAGCTGATGCCTGATGCCTATCAACTTATTTATTAGAAGTATTCCATTACAGGTTACTCTGTAGAATGCCATCAGGACATTGGAGCTTAAAGATATTATTTCATAAGTAAATTGATAAAAGTTATCTGTAGAGACTGACAAGCTATGAAGGAAATCGTGGCAAAATGTGAACATATGAAGAAAAAATAGAAAATACAATGAAATACATCATGTATATGTATTTTTCTTTAAGCCAGAATCATTGCATACATAAGGTTTGTAAGTTTTTACACTTAATTAAAATATCAAATGAAATACAACACCTTACATGGGATTTATAGATTTTATGTGTAAATTTGAGGGATAGAATAAATAAAGAAATAAATAATTTTTGCTTTGTCCTTGTTTAATGGTAATTAATTACAATACAATTTTGTAGTTTTTAGTTTTGGTTTTTATCTGTAATTTCCGTTTTGTAGAAGAGTTGCGAGTTATTCCAGTCGTGTTTCCTGAAAATGACATTTTAGGATAACTAACAAAGAAAACTGCTCCAATAGACTATTTGAAAATAAAAGCAACTATCACAAATACTTTTTTGAAAGCAAAATTTTTTGGGTGAAGTATCAGATCCATTTGAAATAATAACGGGGATGTGATAGGAAGATCGACTGTCGCCGTTGTTGTTTAACTGTGCACTTGAGAAAGTAGTCAGAGAGTGGAACAAAAATATAAAAAGTGGAATAAGACTGGAATGCAAAAGGAGAAATTTTAAAATCAGTTATATTGCTTTTGCGGATGCTATGGCTTTGTTTGAAACAATGGAGGAGGCAAGGGAGCAAATCCTTGAACTAGAGAAACAAGGAGGTAAAATGCGTCTTCACATCTCTTTCGAAAAAAAAACCAAAATCATGATAAACTGCAAGCACCCGCGTAAATACATCAAAGTCTGCGAACAAGCGATTGAAATAGTAAAAGAGTTCAAATATCTTGGAGAATGGATTAGCAGGAATACTAAGCAAAATAAAGCAATGGAATCCAGAAAAAATAAACCTGAAATAGCTTTCCAACTAACAAAAGATATAACAAGAAATCACTATCATGGGGATCCAAAATTAAACATTATAGAACAGTGATTAAACCAGAAGCACTGTACGCATCAGAAACACAACATGAATTTCAAGGGTCAGATAAAGAAGCTCGAATTTAAAGAACGGAAAAAATTAAGAAAGGTGATAGGACCAAAATTTCAAGATAATATTGTCACCCGAACATCGGAATTCCCGAGGGAACCAGGAGCTGGCAGGTAGGGACCACACGGGAAGCATTCACTCACGCCTACCCATTTATCTGTGTAGCGCTAACTGAAGGGATGGTTGGAAAAGCATCACTAGCCGCCTCTTTCCCCTCCCACTGATGTCTGGAACAGTCGGGATATTTCATCTAACCCGGAACCTTCTAGATAGGTCAGTTTGTCTTAAATAAGCGACGCGCTGGGCTGGAGAGAGTTCAGTTCATGGCGAGCAGCCGTGAGGAGCGCCGTGCTAGAGAACGGACTGGAAGATTGTGTACGTGTATCAGAGGAGTTGTACATAATTGTGAGTGTGGAGTGGACCTGTGACAGACGAATTGGTGAATTGTAATTGTGTGCGCTACGTAATTCTATGTAATCGGCAAGTGTTCCAACTGTAATTCGGTGGAAATAAAGAACATTTTGAGTTTGTGAAATTGGACTTTTAATTTCACGAACCCACAAAGTTACAATATACATCAAGAATGAAACTACAAACAATTTAAAAAATCTCAGATACTATGCGAAAAAGGAGGATAAATTTTTATGACTTTCTCCTCAGAATGAACTCTAGTAGATAAACTAAACAAATCTTTGATTTCTCCCGTAACCGTAAAACAAAATCTAACTGGTTTAAAGAAACTGAAAAAGACTTAGCATAATTAAAAATCACAGAAAATTCATTAAGGGACAGCGAAAGTAATAACTAGAAACGAAAATATAAGGTTCAACGATAAAACTACATTAAAGTCCAAACCTATTATTTCGGCAAAAGAAAGGAAAATAAATTTCAGATAGAATGAAGAAATACTGGGAACTAAGAAAAGAACAGCACATAGGGATATGATTGATTCAACGTGCCCCAAAGAGGGTGAAACGAAAAGAAGAAAACTATTTTAAAATCCTGGTGCTTTGGTACAAAACAAACGCAAACACACTGTAACACAAATAATGTTAAAGGCAAATAAATGGTCGTAAGTCTCACAAAGTATTATTAAGTAAGAAATTTTTCTTAACAGTTCATTAATATTTTATCAAAATATTGTGAAACATGAAATGTTGTACACACTAGATGTCCCAAGCTCACTTATTACGATAGCTAGGATGTTCAGAGTTTAGATGTCATGTTCTGTCTGTATTTATAATTATTAAGTAACGGGAAATAAGTAGCCTAAAGGTGACGAATGTAGTGTAGTAAGGAAAATTTTAATTTTGGAATGATAGGGTACATAATTGCGAGTGAAAGTTCGGAAGAACATCCTGGTAAAACCGGAGCGGAACAAGAATCTTCCTCGGCTGGCCAAGTGTAGGCCGCAAGCCTTGACAGCTTATAGACGGCCAAGGACATTCCTACTATTTCTAACGCGGCTGTTTAATTTTCCATTAGCGATGCAGGCTCTCCACCGACCTCCAAGCCTCGCCCAAATGCGAAACGAGCATCCCAATCCTTCAAGTATGGCTTCGTCTATTTTGGTATAACAATGCTGTGAGAGCACAAAGTGCGTGTTCTCGCGCTTACCCAGTGGATATCAAATTAAGAAAATGCACTTAAATATGTTTTACAACATTTAAAATAAATTTAATTGCACGTTTTATCTTAAATTAGTAATGCATAATCAATATTCTTAAATTTTGGTTCTCATATCTTTAGTTTTCAGTTTATTTCAATATTAATTTTACTGCCCCATGTCAAATATTACACACTAAGTAGTTTTAAAAAACATTTCTTTTAAGCATTCATGCCATTCTCCTGATCATAGTATAAAAATTGTTGTATAACTCTTATGATTTGTGTTCCACTTTGGTATCTACTCATGGTGGCTATACGCTCTTACATTGCGCCCAAAATTAGTTAAATTTAATCGAAAATATTCGACTTAGGATACTCCTAAACACCCCAAAAATGCATTTTTGAAAAAAGATTCGCGTATAAGCGTCTGTCTTCTGCTATCTTTAATCATTGATTAAGGCTTCACGGGTGACCAGCCGCGTTAAATTTAAGAAGATCGAGCTTTCGGCCATCAGTTCCTGATGAAGGCCATGGAGTGTAAAAATGGCCGAAAGCTCGATCTTCTTAAATTAAACGCGGCTGATCACCCGTGAAGCCTTATCAATAAAGCTCTCCGCGAAAGCTTCAAGTAAAGATCATAACACAAAGACGAAACGTCTTTGAAATACCACAAGGAGGGCTGTGGTTCAGATTCTGCTTGAATCTTACTCCCTGACCGAGGTTTTGCCTGGTTTTTAACAAACATTTTAAGTGGAAAATGACAGAGAAGTGCATTTAATTTGGTCCTGGCACGTTTTCTTCAGAAATTATCTTTCCCAGTTTCCATTTTTTTACTTCCTGTATCCATCGCCTGTACTGCCGTATGTAGCAACAATGGGCGTCAAACTAATGTACTATGAAAAATTTGCAAGTATGAGTAAACAAATGTAAACATCTAATGCAATGTTTAAGATCCCGAAACATTCAAGAATCCAATGAGATCTGTATCACAAGGAGCATTTTATAGGAGTTGAAGAAAGAACGAAAGAAAGAAAGAAAGAAAGAAAGAAAGAAAGAAAGAAAGAAAGAAAGAAAGAAAGAAAGAAAGGAAGAAAGAAAGAAAGGAAGAAAGTGAGAAAACAGTTACCAGATTTACATTTTAAACGTATAATACTTGTACTACAACATAGATTTCGTTTTCTTTTCTTCTGCTGACAATTTCTGTGTATTACTGGCTCTTCGGTGTATATTTCTTCCTTGGCACTTTGGTTCCAAGTGGCTAAATTGAAATATGGTCATTTCTAACAGATTGTGTACTTGCAATGACTTCACACAAACACCTGTTTTGGGCTATATAATTGTTTATTATACTATAAAGAGGTTTGCTTGTGGCATAGAGTTCTGGCTGCAAGTCCCTGTTAAGTGGTTGAATAATTTGCGCAGGAAAAAGGTTTAGTTATATTTTTGAAACGTAAGTGAATAATTAAATATCGATATTGTACGGAAGCTACAACTAAAGTCGCGTTTGTACTCCTCCCAGGATATAAACCTATATGTTTGTAATATGACATGCTATTTTAATACCAAATATGTGGAGATGGGAGGTGATGGGAATGCAAGAAGAAGAGAACCTACAGTTTTTTTTTGTAATTTACGCCCTCCAACGTTAAGTCATATCGGACGATGAATGAAATTAGTGAAATGATGCTCAAATGAGTCCGGGGTCCTTGGAGCTTAGAGCTACCTGACATTCGTCAAGGATAAGGGAAAACCCCGGATAAAACCTTATCCAGGTAACTCACCCTGACCGAGATTCGAACTCGGGACCTCTTGAACGCCACCATTTACGCTACCGAGGCGCGCGAACCTACAGTTAAATTGCATGGGAAAGAATATCAAAGAGTGGACAAATTTAAATACCTGTAACAGTAGATAATAAAAACATCAGTGGAAATTCAAGGAATAATAGCAAGTGGTAACAGATGTTTCTATGCCTTGCAGAATATGTTTAAATCAAGGAACGGTAGTAGGAATACTAAAATTAAAATATATACAAACGTACTGAGACCAATAGTAATGTATGTTTCAGAAAGCTGGGTGTTGACAATCAAAGAAGAACAATGATTATTACGGTGGGAAAGGAAAATCCTGAGAAATATATTTGGAGTGATAAGCGACTTGGACGGATGGAGAATGAGTACTAACTTGGGGTTACAGTGCCTATCTGGACAACCAAATATAGTAGTGAAAATTAAACAAGGAAGAACAAGGTGGATTGGCCATGTGCAGAGAATGCCGGAAACCAGTGTATTAAGAAGATATTCATAGGAAAGCAGGATGGCAGAAGAAGAGGAAGACCCAGGAAAAGATGGGTAGTTGATATAGAAGATGACTTGAGAAAGTTGGAGGTTAAAGGCTGGAGAAGAAAAGCAGAGGACCGAGTAGAATGGACGAGGGTGGTTAGGGAGGCCAAGGGGCTACATGGTCTGTAGTGCCATCTATCATCATCATCATCATCATCTTCATCATCATCATACTATTTTAATGGTTAAATTCAGAATACTGCGAAAATATACAATGCTTTTTAAGCGGTTCATGTGGTCGATGTAAAACAGTGTCCCGTAACTGGGAATTACGATGTAAAATTTTCTCAGTCTGTTAGTATTTGTAAATCTATCATTAGTATGTCATTTCGACGTTGATAGTATGTTTAAATAAACACGCAGGATGTGCATTTGTTGTGATATTCCTCTTCTTAGGCACAGCCTGACCCTCATGGCTTGCATAAATGCATCACTATGGAGTATAAATTGCATTACAGTTGAGTTAGTGTCAGGTTCTGTTTAATTTACACGGTGCTTGATTTGCATTGAATACCATTAGCATCACTATCTGTAGACCTTGTTTCATAGTAGTGAAAAATAAATAAATAAATTTATTTTTTAATGTGCAATACTTTGATTACAAATTTTGAATAGCTTTTTTTATTAAGTTTTCCACACTTGACTTATACTACACAAAATTGGTGTTAGCATAAATTTACACCTTAACGATACAGCACATTTCCAACGTTAAAGTACAACAAATCCAAAGTTTAACCAAATTGGTTAATCATCCTCAGCTTTCCCTTATACGAAAAGCTTGCCGTAGTACCACAACTTCCCCCGTGTTTTGCAAGTGCAGCCAGTGTCTGATCGCATCTCATCGACTTGCCTTGCCTTTGTGTCTAATTTTGATACAAAGTGTAATGCAGTTTTAACATGAGTTACCCACACTTGCTCATTATGCACGTCTTACTCTTTGAGTGTTATTTGCTAGTGGCGCCACAGACGCCTCCGCTAAACGTCTACCTCAGGTACTAATTCCTAGCATGTAACCACCACGCTGTGTTGACAGCTAATTTAGTCGCGTTAAGTTCTAATAAGAAGTCGACCTTGTGAAGTACATGGATATAGAAGTCTCCTTTCACCTTAATGGGGCAAGTGTCTCCGTAATACATTTTTAGGACTCGTACGGCGTATTATAATCCAATCACGTCTGCCTTTGTTATGTCTTAACCTTAGCAGGGTGGAGTAGGGGTTATTTGATCGCCACCTATTTTTATTGAACGAAAACATTCATATCTCCTTTTCTACTCGCTATAGATAAATTTTGTGTCTCTCCAAATATGTAAAAACTTATTTTCTACTTCATTTTAATTGAGATTAAACATTTGTAAAAATGTAAGTGAAGCGTATTTGTACGTAAGTGAAGCTTATGTGTAATAAATACGACTCATCTATAATTTAATAATTATTTCGCTTCACTGTGGTGTTCCAATACAGTTAAATTTCGCTAATTTCTAAAAATAGTTTGATTACATGTTTCGTTGTAGGGGAATACAGGAAACTGACTGATACTATCTTCCTTTTTGTTTTTAACTGGGTTGTTACACGCGATGTTTGAAGTGTTATACTCTCTGCATGACTTTAAAGAAACAAATGAATGGCAACGTAGCACTTCAAAAGATATTTTGGAAATTCAAATCAGTTGGACGAATATATCGGAAATATTAATAGCTTTAAATTGAATTTGATATTTATACATCTACATTTTATGGATCAGAAACATGGACACTAACAAAAAGAAATAGTACGAGAATACAGTTATCAGAAATGAAATTCATAAGAACAATAGCTGGATATACCAAATTGATAAAAAACCGTAGTCAGGATATTAGGACAGAAATAAAAGTAGAAGAAATAAACCATACTATTGAAATAAATATAAATCAATGGAAAGAACATGTTCAGAGGATGAATAATAACGGAATACCAAAAATAGCCTTAAACTATAAACCTATAGGAAGAAGAAACCAGGGAAAACCGAAGAAAAGATGGGTAGACCAATTTGGAGCCGGAACGGGTTAAACAATCCAAAGCCGTGAGGTAGAAGAAGAAGAATACATCTACATTTTATACTACTTTTTATATATCTTAAGGTTAGCAGTGATAAATGTCCATCACCCTCCACGATGGATTAAACCCGCGACCTCGAGAAGCAGAGCTCGATGTTAGCCCTAGACCATGGAGGACGATATAGACTGAGGTGGGGTTTACTTATGTTACTTCAGGAAATGGGTCATACACGGGTGACATGAAGCTCAGATGAGTCGGGGGTCCATGGAGCTTAGAGTTACCTGACATTCGTCCATTAGGATCCGATAAACCTTACGCAGCGTTGAGTTACCTTGATAAGGTTTTTCCGGGGTTTTTCCGTATTCAACTATAGTTGTCTAGTTGCGAACAGCCAGGACTGAATCTCTGAAGATGCCCAACGGAGCTACGGGCGAAACGTCAGATATTTTTTCATCGTCTAGACCACGGCCTTCAAGCCCGGAAACAACATTCCATTGGATTAACGCTGGCCGTGAAAGCCTAAACATGTACTCTTTAAATTGTTCTTACGTTGTTTTTAAAAATATATTTTTGCTTTACAACTTCTCTTCTTTGGGCTTAGATATTGTAAGATTTTGAAATCTATTGGGGAAAACGGCCATTTACGCACATCGCGGTCTTCATATATCAAATGTTGACTTTTTTGGTTGGGGTAAGTGGAGTCTTAAAGTTTAACTTTCTGTAAGATGATATAATTAGATGCTTTTGTGCGCGTTTCTGAAGCAATAGCGTACATTAAGACAGTTCATTAAACATTGTTTGAGGAGAATCTCCCATCCGTTTCCACTACCAAAAAAAAAAAAAAAAAAAAAAAAAAAAAAAAAAAAAAAAAAAAAAAAACTTTGAATTGACCCGGTGTCACACTCGTAAGCCGGGAGCCAGTCAAATTTCCAACAAAACACAGCACTAATACTTCTGATAACACTATTGTATCGATCACTAATATCTAGAGGACCATGGCCAACTCTGTGCGATAAGTATCCGACGAGAAAATTAATTGTATACTTTAGGTTAGTTCACATGCACCAGGCTCTGTTCTTTTCCTTCCAATTTGGCGTCTTTAGTACGAAAACATAAATTCGATTATTAGAGCATACAACGCTGCTGTTATCAGATGTCGTTTTTATATCTTTGTCTGACGCCATAGTTGTGAAGGTTGTTTGTCTTAATATGTGTGAATAAAGTAAATAACTAATTTGTAACAGTGACATAACGTTTCTACAAATTCATGAAACATTATTTTATTTAGCAAATACTTGTCAAGTAGACAAAGCTTTGGGTTCTGTCCAAAAATTGCCCGCCTTGGTAGCATGTGTGCCTCACGTTCAAGAGGTCCCGAGTTCGAATCTCGGTCAGGGTGAGTTAACTGGATAAGGTTTTTTCCAGGGTTTTCCCTCATTCTTCAAGACGAATGTCCGGTAACTCTAAGCTCCATGGACCCTGGACTCATTTGTACATCCTTTTACCCATTTCATTCATCGCCCGATATGACAACGCTGGAGGACGTAAATTACAAAAAAAAAAAAAAAAAAAAAATCCCCCCCCCCCCCCCCAAAATTATATAGAGTTTACACATGAAAAGTTTTGATGTTCCCTAAATAATAAGTGTCTAACAAAAATCCTAAATTGAGAGTTTCAGTTCGGCATTATATAAGGATAGAACACAACGTGTGAATATATATATAAAAAAAAGAAGAAAAAATCCATCCCTCCCGCAACTCATATTAAGGGTGTCCCTATTACTATATAATAATCTGTGCACATTGAAATTTCTGGAATGGCTTGGGAAGTCCTTATCCTGATTACTTTTGGTTAATTTTCGTGTAATTAGTAAACCACGATAAATACCTAAAAGCTTTTCCAATACATCGACAGCTCTGATTTCCGGCCACGGAATTTTCTTGGATTCGATCCCTAGGCGTGGCGGTTGTAAACCCCGGTATTCCAGTGGGATTCTTAGTAGGAGATAAGGGTGGCACAACAGATCTTTAGGTCCAGATGCGAGGGCCGTTGAACACATTCCAATCTTTACAAATACTACTTCTGTACATAAACTTCCTGGAATGAAGATCATGTTAAAAACATACACGCCGTATGTAAAATATTTCGAGATATTTATATTTTAACCTTGCAATTTTTTGTCACACTCACTACCTTGAAATCCTAAGCCATCACTTTCTCTTTCTGTGATCAATCAAAGTCTGCATTTAACACGACCTTGTTCCTAACACGAAATTACTAATTAAAATATTTCGGTAAGCGTCACCTCAAAAAATATGAAGCAGATAGAAGTATAAGATTTTACAGGAAGCGTTATATAAAAGTAGCAGGGATACTCCTGTGAGTATAACAGTCAGATCCCCACTTTATCGTCAAATCTATGACCATATGACACAAAGGGTGCTATTTTTTTTTTTTTTTTTTTTTTTTTACTACTGAAACTTATTTATATCTTTTTAGGAATCGCGTTTTGGTTCTAACCAGACGGACACGTAACAAACTTTATATAAGGTGTGCATGACTGAAGTTAAAACTAAACGAGAAGGGTGACTGATGACGTAGTGTCCGAGACTTGGGGTTTCTTGCTCCACATTCCTTGAAATTTAAATTCCTATTTGACCTTTAAAATTCACAAGATAAGTGGTGTGCGGCGTAGGGCAGTTGATGTGCTTTGAGGGAGGGAACGTTAACAAATTCTTCTGTGGCATATTAACCTTGTGGCCAGTGAAAGACCGCTCTGCCACAGGCACATCTAGTAACGTTGAGGATCCCGCTTGACTCCAACAGATATACTGGCTCGTTTGTAACCTTCCCTCTCGGAGGTCAGAGAATATTGTGTGGTCAAATTCTCCTGGTAAGGAAATCTGATACGCTATGACTTTCTGTGCTCTTGTAAAGCTGTTCTTATAAGTGCTTATTTCTCTATTCACTTCTTGTTAATCAAGACTAACCTTATTGCTAATCTTCTTATTGGTGTAAGGAGAGTTTTGGAAATCAGAGAGGGCTTTAAGCGTCAGTGAACTCTGGTCGCTATGTAATACCTTTGAAAGTGACTAGGAGTTAAAAAATGAATAACGACATGCCATGTGAGAGCAATAATGTTTTAGAAAATTCAGACAAAGAACAAGCAATATCTGGAAAATGTTTCTCTTTATTAAAAATATATACCAGACATATTTTGAGGTTTCCGAGTTACGCAACATTCCTTCTAGAATGTAGGGGACCTCTAGAGATATTCCCACAAAATTCATGCATTTTATTTGTCATGAAAATAAGTTAAGCATATTATTTTTAAAACAAAATCGTTAGGGCAATGTTTGAGAAAATACAAATCTTCCACAACATTTTTAAGTAAAGTATGGTCTGCGGTGAGGGATTTTCATTCAAATCTGTGTGTTACATCCTCGGTCAGTGTGATTTATCTGGATGAGGTTTTTCCCAAGTTTTTATCCTGGAAAGTGAATGTCGGTTAACTTAAACTCTAGACACTGGACTATTTCACCCATTTAATTCATCGTCCGATATGGCTTAACGTTGGAGGACGTTAATTAAAAAGAATTTAAAGATGCTGAACTTAAATTCCAAGTTTGGTATTTAACGACCTTTTGTTTTTGAGTTATGCTGTTCACAGACACGCACATACATACAGGGACCTTTTTCTAAAACTTTGGGGGGACCTTAAAATGTGATTTCCATGAAATCATGGTATCGATTTTTTGGGTGGAATGCAATACTTTCTTTACTTACTGTAATTACTTAGCAGATAAGGTAAAAATCTGATGCAAACACACACAGGGATGACTTTCTCTACGACAAATTCGTAAAACTGGCTGTAACTTTTGCTTTATAGTGACAGAAGTTGTAACTGATCAGAAAACAACGCAGAGGTACACAGTTTGTGTATGTACGCCAAGATGTCAACTTTATGCGAAAGAGGGGAGGCCGAAGTTGCCTCTACCTACTGTTCGCCGAGCTCTGACTGATAATGGGGCTCAAAAACAAAGCCTTCTGATGCTTTTCTATGTACTTGGGTGAGTGCAGGAGAAATGTTTCACACACAGAGCGAAGGAGATGGGTTAAACTGACAATGTCAAGTCATTAGAAGACGTTGGGCACCGCTTACACAGCCCGCCTCGATAGCGTGGTGGTAGAGTGTCTGCCTCATGTTCAAGAGGTCCCGTGTTCGAATCTCGGTCAGGTGAGTTACCTGGATAAGGTTCTTTCCGGGGATTTTCCTTATCCAGAAAGACGATTGTCGGGTAACTCTAAGCTTTATGGACCTCGGACTCATTTGAGCATCATCTCACCCATTCCATTCATCTTCCGATATGAGAACGTAGGAGGACGTAAAATTAAAAAAAAAAAAAAAAAAAACCGCTTACACATATTGTCATATATTTGGAGGACGTGTTTCTGACATCAAAATAGTAAAGAAAATTCATATGCACATGGGTCTGAAAATCAATTATTTCAGTAACACAAAATCGAAAGTTACAGAAATTGCTGACTTCTCTTGTTTCGATGCATACAGTAAGCCTGCATGCCATGTTCTGGCATACTGTGTTGAAAATTGCTGGTGTGTTTTGTATTTTGTCTAATCTGTTTGGATACATTCTCTCAAAATATCGAGATCAGGTACAGGAGTCGCATAAACTAAGAACTTCAATTGTTCCCATGCGAAGAAATCCATGTACCGAAGCAAGAAGAAGCCACTTCGAGTAATTTTTGTAACATCCGATTTTGTGTTGTGACTCTGAAATAATTGATTTTCAAATCCATATACATATGAACATTTTTACTGTCTTGATGTGAGAAACATGTCCCTCAAATATATGATACCAATAAAGATACATATTGTATTTATTTGTTAGAATGGTTAATAAACAGGATAGATGTGGATCAAATTTGCTTGCATTATTGTGACTCTTGAGAGTTGTATAAGTCTGGAATGATGAAATTATAAGATCTGTTTCATAATCAATAAGAACATGAAGATTAATAATAAGAACAATAACAATTATAACAATAACGAAAGGTGCCTCATGTAACGGAACAGCGGAATGACGACTCAATAGACACGACATTGTGAACTGAATGATTTATAATACATAACCAGGTAGGCTGACCTTGCAAGGTTCTTTAGCCTGCCCTATCATTTACTGTGTGTGGTTTTTTTTTTTTTTTTTTTTTTTTTTTTTTTTTTTTTTTTTTTTTTTATTCTGATATCCAATTGCTTGCGGTTACCTATTTGGTTTCGAGATGGTGCGGCGCTGTTTCCACTATAGGACCACAAACACTTACATTAAATTTGTTGAAAGTTTTTTCCAATTTACATGAATACAGTCTTGTGAGGCACACTTATAAAATAAAAACTATTATTGTATTTCTTCGCGGCATTGCAACTGTATACTAAGTGCTAAATGCCAATCCGAATAACAAATCCTGAGTTTAGAACAATACAGCCTTCAGTAGTCTGATTTATGTAATGAGGCATGCATCCTATAACCTTTTAGCCCCTTAACAGTCTCATTGCAAATTGGACAATGAGTTATGTTGAGTGCTTTCTTAAAATCACTTGTGATATTAGGTGCTTCAGCAGATGATGTTCCAGCAGCTTCAACAATGTTGGCAGGTTCATTTTTTACAGTTTTGGTTTATGGTTTAAGTTGTGATACAGTCATTATTGGGGCCCGAATCATTCTGAAAAACATAGTATCAGACCTAAATGACAGCTAAATTCAAAACAGCATATTTTATGTAAATTGAAAACTGAGATTATTCACATAAACACAATATTATGCTGCAATAATTTTGGCCAAATTCTTTCCGAAAAGTATAATTATTATCAGACCTAAATGACAGCCCAAATTCAAAACAGCTTATGTGTGTTTGGAGTTTTAATACATAGGATAAATAATATAGACGTAACTTGGAATCACTCCCAGTGTTTTCACCGTAAAATTATTTATTTTTGTCTCCGTTGTTTATATACTGCCGTTAACATATAAAGACATATAGTAGGCCTTTTGCCTTTGTAACAATCGCACATCGGTAATGATATTCAAATATTTTCCTGTAAAGTTAATCTTAACGTTTGGTTTGTTTACTTTTTTGTAATAACATTAAATCTACACACTCATTCACTTTGTCAGAAATACTGGATGAGGAATAATCTAGAATAAATATATATTCCCGTTCTCTAGCTGGGAATCGTGAACTAGGGACCTCTGAATTTGGAGGCTAGTACGCCAGCCACGGAACCATAGATGCGTTCAATTTTTATTTCGTTAATAAAAACACGAAAGTGAATTTTATGTTTAAATTAATAGAGTAATGCCTTGGTAGCGTGGTGGTAGCATGTCTACCTCACGTTCCAGAGGTCCCGAGTTCGAATCTCAGGGTGAGTCACCTGGATAAGGGGTTTTCCGAGGTTTTCCCTTATCCTGAAAGACAAATGTCAGGTAATTCTAAGCTCTAAGGACCCTGGACTCATTCGAGCATCATTTCACCAATTCCATTCATCATCCGATATGACAAAGTTGGAGGGCGTAAATTACACAAAAAAGAAAAAAACTATAGTTATTATTTATTATTATTATTATTATTATTATTATTATTATTATTATTATTATTATTATTATTATTATTATTATTATTATTATTATTATTATTGTTATTGTTATTATTATTATTATTATTATTATTATTATTATTATTATTATTATTATTATTATTATTATTATTATTATTATTATTATTATTATTATTATTATTATTATTATTATTATTATTATTATTATTATTATTATTATTATTATTGCAGTGTTAGAAAAGCTTATTATTTTATATCTCCTTACTATATGCAAGTATATAGCATATAATATTTTATATATATATATATATATATCATTTCAGTAGCCATAGTACCATATTTCAGTACCATATTAAACATGTTATTTTAATTAGAAATTACAGTAAAATGCTCGATATAATGGGATCGATTTGAAAAGAAAAACGTTGTCCCATCTTTGCAATCTGCTGCACTTCAATTCAAAGTTATATTTAACCGAATTTTCTGCCCACAGACACCGCACATACGCCGTGTGTTTCGGAGAACCTGTTCTTCCATTTTTTGAATTCAGAGAATCTCAGAACATTTCCGAGGACATCTTTAGATGCTACAGAAAGTAATCGATGTTTAAAGAAAAACATGCTATTTCTCAATTGCTAAAACATGTGCAAACGAGAAAACTTTATTATTTCTAGAAAATAGTTAATTGACTTAATCAAATGATGACGTAAGCGTAATATCCAAATATCATTTCTTTACTGATTGTTTATTTTCATTTTTATTTACTTCCTAGAGTTCAGTTACAAATAACTGTGACTTTTGGTTGAGTTCAAGGCAGGGATAGAGCACGACCTTTGTACTAATGGTCAGTAGCATAGCTATGCAATATTAATGGACAGGGAAAGAAAGTTAGTGACTTTTTTTCCATATTTATGGAAAGCAATAATATCGACACATACTGAACGTTTAAGGCACGTTACCTAACGAACCGATTTTTACGCTTAATGTGTGTGTCATATGAAAGAAAATGACACCTCATTTACATTTGCAAGACCACGCAGGTGCCAATGTGCTGGAAAGTTTGGTTTCAAATCATTAACATGAGAAAGGGGATCTGAGTAGGAACGGCTTCAGTTTCATGACGTCAAAAGCCAGATAACCTACATTCAGCACTTGAAGTGTTACAAGAATCGGCTTGTCAAACAAGACAAATGGCAGCGTAATTATAGCCGCATTTCATTACCCAACACAGTTTAGCAGGTTCTTAATTCGCAAAACAACATGTTCTTTCCTACTGGAATTGAACCCAAGTGCTCCCGTGGTGTGTGTTGTATTGACTTACTTTTCTCGAAATGATAACGTCTATTGACTCAATTCTTGCTATGCATAAAGAATTATAAGACAATGTGCTATAGGCTTTGCTTATTTTAATGTTGCATAATCTTTGAACTTTCTGTAGGTTCCTTAAGTTCTGTTTTTTGCGCTTCCTCTCGTACTGATGATGCATATGTTAAAGCTGTGGGAAGTTTTGTTGAGTGTGCAGAGATAATGTGGAAGACATTTAAGTTAATCACTGGTGTGACAGCCCTAAGAGGGCCAAGACCTACCAACCCGACTGCCGGTTTCACGCCCACTTACGCACGGCAGAGGTGGGCGATCATTCAACCGATATGGGGAGATGTCAGCATCTCGGCATCCGCCAGCCGGAACGTTAGTTTTCGTGACGAGGGCCGTTTACCTCACGATGCCGAGTGGGCACCGGTCCTATACTCGGAAGCTAAAATTCTGCACAATATGGAAGATATAGAGGGATATTTTATGCTAGCAATGTCTCTTCTGCTTTCTTCATTAAATATTTCTGTTGCATCCACATAACTTAATTTTATATAGCAATTGTGCACTATTCTTATGAAAGCATCTATTTCATTAATCGAGATAAATATTTGTAGATATAGTTGATAGAAATTTCCTCTGAAAGTACGAGGACGTTACAGGAAACCAAATCGATAGATCTCTATCACTGGTCTTAAAATTCCATATTCTTTCCCTGGCACTACGAGAATGACTGTGCAGTTTTCGAACATTTTCAGATCAATAATAAATTATAAATGTCTGGTGCCATAAAATGTTATTGTAAATAGGTATATTATGTATTTTCGAGAGAGATATACACTGTTTTGAATAGTACTTTTCTGTGTACGTTAATGCTCACCAATTAAAATTATACAAAATGTATTCAAATGAACAGAATTTCAGAGGTTATTCACAATACACATTTTATTTTTTATGTATTTTGACGATAATGTATTTTAATCAGAATTGTTAAGAAGCATTTAAAAAGTTTCGTAAAGGTATTCCATGAAATGGGTTGGGAGATCTTTTGTTGATAAGTGTTCCTGTCGTATTGTAGAAGATATGAACTTACATGATAAATTTGATATAAAAATATCTACTCGAATTTTCACCTTTGATTATATTTACATACATGCACACACGTGCTTTCTTTCTAACTGCTTCTTTCTTGTTCAATGGACCTCAAAACATGAATATTCGTAGAAGTCTCGACAGTTAAGTTTTGGCGAAATACAGTACCTTTTCTATCTACTAGTATATGGTAGAGAAAGGAAACTTGTTTTTTCAAGTGTAGAGAAGGCATTCGTGAAAAGAATGCAGATTCTCCAAGCGATTGTTCTATAAAGAATCAAAGTTCAGAAATCAATTCTCGGCACTAAGTCGTGGACATATTTAATGAAATATGTTTACATGTAGGCTACCAAACTTCAAGGACCTCATACGATTTGGTTTCTTTCTTCTCGTAATCCGGAGTTCACTAGCCTACGGAACACTGGAGGCAAATCTCGTAGAGAGAATCATGGTGAATGACTGAGAAATCAGTTAACAGCTTGGTATATCATTTCGCATTGAAATGCTCAGATCAATGGTGGGCAATTCGAATAATTTCAAGACCCACACCCACCTTCTATCTATACATTTATTTTGGCTTCTACTACCCTACAGGAGGAATGGATTGAGTGAAGTAACCACAGGAAGCTACAGGCCGCAGGAAGTTAGGCCATAAAGACGCGCAAAAGACACTGCTCACTACTGCAGCTGCCTAGAGAGGGCGATGTACGACCGTTGAAATCAGGCAACTTGTGGTCTCCATTGGGAAAACCCTTTCCTTGTGGAGCAAACTTCCACGCCATTTATCTGGTACTTTGTCTCGCCATGAAACCTTAAAGTACCCTAGCATTCGCTTATCCACCAGGTAAAACCACAAAAAGCCCAAGGGGTTTTTCGGAAAAGGAAGTCGGAATATCCCGAATATGAACCTCGAACATTTTAGTCTCTTTCAGGCTAGAAGTGTCGGCGGATATCTCGGCGGTGCATGGCAGGATGATATGCTCTGAGTAAAACTTCCTCCTTCCGTAAGACGCTCTCCGGTCTTCGAGCCCGGTCTGGTGGGGCCTTTTCCGGAACATACTCGGGTGAGCCCCGGTTGTCCTGGCCTGCCAGGGGTTTCCAACTAATAAAGTGTAGGGACCCTGACCTCTGCACTGTCGTGGGTCATTGGGACGGCCGCCTTGTGTCTCCTCTCGCCTCATCCTTCCTCCCGGGTATGCTGCACTTGGGGCATAGGTACAGTAGATAAAGACTGGTCGCAGTCCCAAACCCCTCGGTACCGTATTCCAGTCCAAATAGAGAAGCTTGTCAACATCATCAGATAAGGACCTGCTTAAAGCAACAAATACTGCGGATTTCCAACTCTTGTTCACCGCTGGAATACTTTTGTCTGACAGTTTATCAACAATCTTGCAGTTATATCACGTCCACTGCTCTTGTTCATTTCCCCACCTTTAAACAAAGACAAGTTTACCCCTTCACTTTCCACAGGACTTATTTCACTTGCAACTGATATTACCAGTTTTATTTGATTTTCAATTTCACGAAATAGTTGCTTTTTCTTTCGGCACGAAAAAATACAAATATCACTTCAACCACTCACTAGCTTCTGCTCTGTGAAGACAACATTGTAACAGTGAGTGTGGTGTGAATCTCAAAATTAGCAGGTAGATACATGACAAATTCTACTGTCGCGTAGTGGACGTAAATCATTTAGTTGGACGTCTGGATTTGTGGTTGACGAGTTCCAAATGTTTAACCAAATATGAAAAGGGGAGCCGAATTGCTTTAGATGTGCAAGAAGTTTTAAATTTTGAGGTTCAAAAATTTCAGTTTACCCCTATAAGAATAATGCAATCAACTCGTGAAAAATGACAAAAACCTGGAATTGCTCTTACAATTACTTAAAAATGACAACTGTAAAAAATGTCCTATCAGATAAAACTGACTAAAAACAGGAAAAATGAGCCTTATTTTTTTAATTTCATTCTAAATATTATGAGTCATGTATATTTTGCAAATTACATATCTGTATCTTTATAAAAAGGTGCAAAATCAAAGAAATTATTGTAGTAACTATTTGAATTGTGTCACGTCGTACAAGTTACGTACTCCAGTTTCAGGGTTCAGCATTTGGTTTGTCTAGAGGACTGAGTTTGGTACACATGTGTAAGTTAGTAAATTAAGCTATGAAATTCTGCGGTTTTTGCCTCCTCTAATTAAATGAAACTTACCTTTGATCGTGTATTACGACAAGACTACGATGAACCTCAGGCGCTGTGCTTGTTAGTTTTCTGCAAAGTTGTCTCTCAGAAGAATGTGAAAATTTGGAGCTTTAAAAATGTCTTGATTAAAAGGAAGCAGAGATACCATTTGATACGACCTCGCTAACCGCGCGTAACAATTCTGTTTTGGGTGGCTTTTTTCTATCCTCCGGCATCACAGAAACAGCTGAGAGCACTGAATTGAGATTTTATATATATATATATATATATATATATATATATATATATTTACATTATACAATTTTATATTTTAAATTGAGAGTTTAAACCCTGTACAAAATGTAATCAATACTGCTTTGTAACGATGAAATTAATGTTAGAGTATACACACATTTTAGCTGTTTTTTTAAACAAGTAACTTTTTTTTTTTATAATTTATCTGATTCCAAAGATAGTAGCCCGGAGCCAGTTAATCCAGATAATTGTGGTTTTGCTAGATGTACATATAAACCTGAATAAAATGCCATATAAAGCTCATTTGAGAGAGGTGGTTCTGTGGAATGTGTGGTGTTTGCATTCGGAGGTCCCGGATTCGATTTTAACGAGCTCCTTTGTCATTACCTTTTCATTTTGTTTTCTTCCCAACTTGTAGGAGTGCTTTTAAGTTCCGTGAAGTGATATGATGTCGAACAGAGGATAGAGTGGATACTAGAGGGTTGCTTGGTCGACGGGTCGTTCGTCGCTCTTTGTAGATAGTTTACTTCATTGAGACTGGAGCTGTAAAGTACTTCCACGTTTCTTTTTATTATCTATTTAAGTCCACCAGCGTAGGTCATATCGGATAATGTATCCAATGAATGAAATGATGCTCAAATGAGTCATTGTTCATATACGAGCGGGGACCCAAAAGAAACCGGATTGTTGTCATAAAAACTTTATTGATGAACCTCTTTACAAAATTACTTCAGTCACCTTCAAAATACTCTCCATTACATGCGATGCACTTGTAAAGTGTCTTTTCCCCTTGTTGGAAGTATGTTTGGAACTCTTCAAGTTTGATATTGTCCAGTGCCCTTTGCGAAGCTGTTTTTACCGCCTCCACTTCGTCACAACGCTCCCCTTTTAGAGCTTTTTTCATTCGTGGAAATAGAAAAAAGTCGTACGGGGCTAGGTCCGGCGAATACGGAGCGTGGAGAACGACAGACCACCTCTGAGATGCCAAATAGTGGGTCACTCGTAAGGCCGTGTGTGCTGGAGCGTTGTCGTGATGCAGAAACCAGTCACCTTTTCTGCCAAAGTTCCGGGCGTTTCCTCCTCACATCCTCTCCCAGACCCTTTAAAACATCCAAGTAAAAGTGCTGGTTAACAGTCTGGCCAGGGGGTACGAATTCCCGATGCACAGTTCCACGAACATAAAAAATGACAATGATCATCGTCTTCACATTTGACCTCACTTGCCTTGCTTTTTTGGTTTGGGAGAGTTGGGAATCCTCCAATGGCTTGACGCTTGCTTGGTTTCTGGGTCATGCCCGTAACACCAACTCTCATCCCCTGTAATGACTTTGTTCAAGAAGTTTGGATCACGTGGAATCTCTGTTTTCAAGTCCTGACACACATTCATGCGGATGGTTTTGTCCTCCTGTGTGAGAAAGTGTGGGACAAATTTAGCAGCAACACGTCTCATGTGCAAATCCTTCCTCAAAATCCGCTGGCACGAGCTCCGACTGATTCCTGTCGCTGCTGAAATTTGGTCGATCATTTGACGACGATCCTCGTTGATCTTTTGGCGGACCTTTTCAATGTTCTCCTCATTTCGCGATGTTGTTGGACCTCCAGAACGAGCTTGGTCTTCAACACACATCTCACCACGTTTAAAGCGCCCAAACCACTCGAAAACCTGTGTGCGGCTCATAGCGTCCTCCTGGAAAGCTTCCTGAGACATTTGGTGTGTCTCCGTTGCAGTTTTTTTAAGCAGTAAACAAAATTTCACACACACTCTTCGTTCTTTTAAAGATGCCATAATGACTTCGCAGAGGTAACCCGCTAACTCTGAGAGAAACACAATACCACACTTGCACGTTCAGCTCTACACTGACGCCGTCTGCACAGCTCTTTCATGAAGGTCTCTACTAACACCATCTAGTGTGAGAACCCTGCACTACGTCTACGAGTGGCAGTGCCCTCGAGTTCGGTGTCTTTTGGGTCCCCCCTGATAATTTAGGGTTACCAGACATTTATCTTTTAGGATAAGGAAAACCCCGGAAAAACCTTATTCAGATAACTTGCCTTGACTCCTTGAATGTAAGGCAGATACCATTTCCCCACACCACAGAGGCAGTCATGCGTCTCTCTTATCCTCCTTCAGCCCTTATCCTTTAGGGTGTTAGCTACAATAGATCTATGTAGGTCACAGTGATAGAGCTATCGCATAATCTATGGCTCCAAAGGGTATCTCAACTACGTAGGCAGTTTAGTTTAGGTGAACAATATATTTCTGATCTTGGAATGCAAGTTCTTGGCATTTTACAGTCTCATAAAATGCGGCTATAAAATGTTTCGTGTTAACAGTAGCCAAGAGTGACAATTTTGTATTGTAATAATTTCATTTGGAACGAGACTCGCGTTGCCTAAGGAGCTAAGAGCGTACGCCAACCTTTCACAACGTTGCTCCTTTCAGCCTACTTTCCTACGAAGGTATTTTAATTTTTGTTGTGTTTGAGAGTAGGACACGCAAGGCTGAATATGGAGTACCAAATAAAAAACAATTGATGTGTGATATGATTTCTCAAACGTTCTTAATAAATGCTTCTATAATAGAGTGGACTTAAGCGAATAATATGTTTTAAGAACTGATTGAACGGCTTTCTCTTTGCATGAATAATTGAATTGAATAACGCACGTGTGCTTGAAGACTCAAACAAATAATATTAATATTTGGAAATGTTTATTTCCATATATAGCATAAGTTGTGTGTTTTAAAGAGATCTTCCTTTTTTTTTGTAGCAAGAATTTATCTAATTATCGGCAGTAATGAAAACGTTACGCAGAATGAAACGTATTTCATAGATTATTCCAAGAAAATTCAATTTCATTTGTCATGAAGATATCTTAAACTTGTGGTATTTTAATTATCTTGCGGTACACGAGGGGTCCCCCTACGTCGTACGCGTAATTAATAAGCGAACTCTGAAATCCGTTCTAATTTATGACTTCGCAGCATAAAAATTTCCCTGGCTATCTTCTTTGATAACATATCAGTGTTAAGATCCCAATGCAATCCAGATTCCACTATCACTCCTAAGAATTTCACACTCTTATGTAAATTATTATGATTCTTATTTCAAGTAAATGTTTAGTAGGTAACATTATTTTCGCTCACTGGTAAAAGAAGTTGGCAGGAATGCAATCATTCATTAATAAATTTGGCGGAGCTTGATTACGTTGAATTCGGATAAAATAAGTTGTATTGTTATTTATGTATCTTTATTTTTCGTTACTGTAAGTACGGAAGTCGTAGGGAAGGGGATCCGTCCACTTCAGCTGCCGTGGTGTGGTCGCTGCGGACCCCTAGCACTCGTGGTACCTCTGACGCTACTAGAGGAACCTCGGGCCGAACATTCGAGCCCCTCCCTGAATGGGTGTTGTTCGGATTGGGTTGGACTCGAGGGGGCAGTGGTTCCCGATACCCGTGGGAGATCGGGTACGTCTCCGGACGAGGTTGAGGGAAGCCATGTATTCCGTACACTAGCCTGTATAGCTAGTAGAAGGTGTGCTAGATCACCAGGCGGCCCTACCGAGGTTAATCGGTAGCCTCCCCCTTTGAGGTTGGCGCGCTCCAACTTCCATTCCGTCTCGGGTCCATAGGACATTGTTAATATCTAGGTCTTGCCCTATGGAAAGCCCTACGGAGGCGCCGGGCGTCCTTTTGGAACAGCTTGGTAAACTCCCTGGTCATCAGACGGGGGGGGGGGGCAGTCTCCACTTTGTGTGGATTGCTCTGGTAGGTACCCTCGAGCTTATATATGTAAGTACGGAAGGATTAGCCATACGACAAAATGCACTCTGCAACTGCAACACACAACAAAGAATCGAACTCACTTCTGGCTTTCCCAGGTTAAATCACCAGTGCGCACCCATTTTAACTCATGGTTTTTTCCTGGGTTTCTTGGGTCGATAGTTGAATGCTGCTGAAGTGGTTGCTTTTCTACCACACTCTCCTTTGCCCTTCCATTCCTTTACTGTCTTAAGTTCCAGGTTTGTAGCACCAGGAAGCCGTGTAACCAGGTGGGGGTTGTGCGCCTTTTAGAGGTTTGTTCTCTGCCGTCGTTCGGGACTATCCAGTCAGGATCTACCTTCAAGGCACCCTACTATTAGGGAGTGTCACCAATGTTTAGGGGCTTGTGGATAAGATTGTGCAACATCTGATGCGTTTTAACTGTAAGCGTTAGGGACCCTGTTTTGTTTGTGCTCGTCGTCATGTGTTTTTTCTCATTCCCCTGTGGATCATGGCAGAAGCACAGTTTTTTTTTTTTTTTTAATTTATGTCCCCCAACGTTGAGTCATAATGGATAATGAATGAAATGGGTGAATTTGTGTACAAATGAGAGCTCATATAACTTAGAGTGGTCCGACATTCACCTTTTTTTATTTGTTCCATTTATATCCCGCTTTCAACTCCAATGGTCATGTCGGTGGCCGTTCTTGTTTGGAACATATCGAAGGTGTTAACTCGTATTCATTTGGTTTTAGTCATTAGATCACGCACACATTCGCACTCTCATTCATACTTCCAGACTCTGGGGAAGATTGAGGAATTATCTTGTTCGGAGAAACATCCCCAACCCCACCGCCGTGAATCGAACCCGGAATCCCTAGCATGGCAGGCATATGCTCTACCGACTGAGCTACGGAGCCAGCCGACATTCATTTAAGGATTAGGGAAAACACCGAAAAAAAAACCTTATTCAGGTAACTCGCCCTGGCCGAGATTCGAACTCGGGACCTCTTGAACGCATGAAACCTTTGTTCAATGCTGTGCTTCGGTATGGGGATCTACCTATTCTTGCAGTGAGTAGTATTATCTTTTCAGCACAGGCACAATTTTGTGTATCATTCAATTTGAATCGATGAATCTGTATCGAAGAAAAATAGTTTTATTACTGGTTTTCAAAATATCACTAGAAATGATAAAATCTATGCAAGTTCTTACTTCTTACCCTGCTACCTTATTTTCGTTGTACTTTTTATCTCCACAATTGTCTTTTTTTTTTTTTTTTTTTTCCCCTCTCCTATCCTGCAATATCTTTGCATACACTTTTACTTGTGCGTTCACGGCTTTACACTTAGAGTGTGACAGTATTTTCTAGAGATGAGTAGACGTTAAAGTGAAGCGTAAGGGCCAAGGGAATGATTATCTGCATGTGTTTTAAAGTGTGTGTTAATGCTATGGAAGCTGTTTAAGAAAGAACATTAACAATTTAGAGGAAACTTTTTTCCTTCTGCTACTCCACTTCAAATTACCTGTTCCGCCCTTACTGTCGTTCCTTTTACCTTCTCACAAATCTTTTTAAATTTCTTTTACCGTTTGGTTTATAATCATCATAATTATGCTACGTTAGGTAGTTAGTTGGCTCCATTCTTTCCAGAAGTATCCTTTTTTTCTGGGTATTCCTTAAACACATTGTACATATGTAATTGTTCTTGTATTTTCATTGCGTACTCTTTGTGTGACCTTTGGTTCTTCAGTTGAACATTGATTTTCTCAAAATGCTCTTATTTTACTTTTTCTTTAGAAATTTTAAAATCATATTCTTCACATATCTTAGTCTATAGGCCTAAGGACTTTTGCAAACTGACGATTTTATTGAATTAATACGCCATCAGTATTTTTTACGTGAGCTAAAATTATTTAATGTCCCAAATAAAGGTACTTGAGTTTGTTTTATTTCAATTGGATTAATATTAATTGAAGAAAATTTACGTTCCGATGATAGTAAATACATTAGCATATTTTTTTTCTCTTATATTATAATGGTCTTACATTGCAGTATGATGTTAGAATACAATACTGGTTTATCCTTAACAAACTGATTGATATGTACTAGGCTATCAATTTTAGAAATCCTTTAAGTCCTCCCCAACTTTATTAAACCATTTTTGATGTTCAAAGATATTCTGAATTTTTCATTAATTTATTGTACAGAATAAACAAGTCAAGGTGTACCACAATATTTAGAGCTTTCGTGGTTAAAGTATTTTTCCATTTTGGTTGACGTCATTCAAATGTAAATTTAAAAGAGTAAGTCAGATGCCACGCCCCTTTGTACTCCTTGGTTGATATTGGTCAGTCTTAGAGGAAACTTTTAGGATTGTAAAATAAATATTTTAATACTTTAAACATTTGTGAATACCTTGAGTTTCCACAGTAGTTCATAGTTTAGGTATTCTATATTCGATCAAAAGACGTTTTATATGATAATTTTTGTTATTTGTTTATTTTACTTTCCTTACCACGTACGTAGCACCTAGAGAAAATGTTACATCCCAGCCAGAACTTCAATATCGAGATTTCCACGGAAACATTTTTAAAGCCTCTCAATTAAAAACAAACTTTGAAAAAGGCCCGAATGTGTGAGCAACTAATTCAAAGTTGATTTTGTGTAAAATTTGATATATTAAAGACATTTACATGGCAAATAAAATGTACACCTTGAATGTTCTGGGAGTAAACTGTTAAGTCTACTTCATTCGGAAGGAATTTTATGCACCTATCCTTTTGTAAATAGTAACAAGGAATTACAAGTAAAAATGATGTATTGCCGTCACTTTGTTTACTGTTGTACAAACTATTCTTACAAACCTTTATTCCTCTACCTGTTTCCTGTAAATAGAGTGAAGTACTTGTATATTTTATCTTTATTGCTAATTTTCTGCTATTGCAAGGGGAACATAGGGATAAGTAATCAAAACTTTTAAGACTGGTCGCTGTGGGATGGTTTTGGAATTCCACTTTTGTGTGATCAAGAGGTAGAAGATGAACAAGATTTGCCATTTGGGAAAACTATAATAATAGGGAGCGCTTCCGAAACGGTTTAATATAACTATGTATTTGACCTAAATTATGTGTTTTGACGAGCTCCACATTCTTTTGTGCAGTAAAAATTGTCTTGTCTCATGTTTGCCAGTGAAACTTTAAGAAGTAATGGTCGTGGGTATATTTTATGGTCAATGTTCAGAACTGACACTGAAGTAGGTGCTGCTACAGCTACAGGTACAAACTGAAAAGAGAAGGAATTTTGGTATTTTTTTGCAAAAGTCCAAATTGAAAAAAAAAAAAAAAAAAAAAGCTCTGAGGGCATTCCCAAGAAGTCCAAGATTTATTTCATTTGTCATTAATTTTAAATCAAAATCGTTAAATCAATTTTTTCGAAAATTAAAATTTCGAATGTTCTTCCATATAAAGGTAGTCTGAGATGGGGGTGTGTTGCATCCTTGGAAGATGCTGAAATTAAACGCCAAGTTTGTTATTTAAGCGCCTTTTCGTTTTTAACTTTCCTGTTCAGAGACACACATAAGTGCGTAAGATTTATTTCGGTGTAATCTTACTATCGAATTCTTGAATGCAATACAGTACTTTCCCTATTTAGTGTAAGTACAGAAAAAAGTAGTCTTAAAAACAACTTATTTCATATAGCTTTTTAGAAAATATTCGCTGTTAATGAGTTGTATTTTGCAATGATTTGTGGTGCTTTTAAAAAGCCCCATTGCCGTGCAATTGTTTCTCGCGACTGCATCCAAAGAGTACTTATGGAATTTTAAATCCACAATAAATTGTCTAGGTCTGAAACATTTGACAATCGCTATTCCCTTTGTATTCGTAAAGGAATGTGCAATGCTGATTTTTCTGTAACGGTTTATTTCGATTAAAATGAAACAGAATAAGACAGTTTAGTAAGAAAATCTCTGTACGTAACTAACAAACGATATAGTGTAAATAAAATCATGTGAATGTAACATACAATGCTTTTTTTGCCAATATAATTGTCGTAGTATAAAGCAGGCAGGCTCATTTCCTTTTCAGGACTACTTGTATTCATAACTGTGTCGTATATTGAGGTCTTGTATAAACATTGCCTTCCTCCCTTGAGCATAGTCCTTCCTCATTCCGTGGTGGAGAGTGGGTGTTGCCATAGTAACTCTTTTGCTTTGCTGAGCCGTTTCGTTTCTTGCAAGTAAAGCGACTTCTCTCAGATGAGGTCGTTAATAGCTATTGTTAAACGAGTCGTAATGGCACGTATCGTAAGAGAGAGAATTTGCGCGAAAATATTGGTCTTAATAAATGATCACTACCTAATATTCTACGCATTAAGGAATGTTAAAAATGGAAAAAAAAAAAAAAAAAAAAAAAAAGGAAGAAGGAAAGGAAACTTTTTCTTTTAATTCCTCTACCAACCTATTAGAAGAAGTAATTATGTTCCAACCAAAAACATCAATGTAAATATTTCAGAGAAAGCACTTGTTTTGAAGCACCGTAAACACAGAATAGAATAGGTATTTAAAAAACGGCGTGGATGTGACTAAACAAAGCCAAGAGTTGAATAAATATTAAATACGATATTTAAGAAAATATTACAAAGGCGCGATACAAAGAGTATAAAATATTCCTTCCAAATCCAAATTAACGTTTCGATGCGAATGTTTCTCATGTTTTATTTTCTCAAAATGATGGTAACTTTTTGATTAAAATGTCTCTTATTTAAGATATGTCACTGTGGCAGCGCTGGCTACCGCAAAAGGATTAAGTGTGAGTCACTCCAATCACCGTTTTTGTTATTTGCTGCCACAAAACATGTATTTACAAATTAAATTAAAGCGAAACATTAAAGGACAGCCAATGACGCTATGAGCCGCAAGTGCCCCTTTTTTGTACCGCGCTGATGTGTTCCAGAACGTTTCAGTTAAGGAAATCTGGAATATTCGATTTTGACAGTGTTCCATTATTTTAATTCCAGAGGTTTCGGTTTCCCGAGGCCGCGCTATGGCTGAGTGGTTTGAGCTCTTGGCTCTCACCAAAGCGGCCCGAGTTCGATTCCAGACGACAACAAAATGAGATTTTTGGTAGACAACACGGCCCTGGAGCGCCTTTTCTCCGGGATCTCTGGTTTTCCCCGCCATCTCATTCCACCTGTGCTCCATCTTCAACTCATGTATTATCATTGTCATCGCCTGCGTTGCTTGATGTAGTAAAAGCGGATGTTAAACACTACACATTTCATTTTAGTTTCCCGAACATTTCTTCTTTGATCGGCAGGGGAGCGCAAAAGCCAGCCTGAAGTTCAGTTTGGTTGAGTTCCAGTTATGAGCTGATCAGTTGGCCTGAACAGTTGTGCAGTTAAACGCGAGTATTTGGTATGCGAGCAGTGAACGTCGAGATATTCGAGCAGCGCAAGTTGGTGAACTGAGACATAAAAGAACGTAAGGCTGATATGCTTACTTGTTTATTTGAATAAAGTGAAAGTGATTGTAAGTTGGCATTGGCTAACGATTCTAGTGACAAATGAAGTAAGTTTGGTGCAACTTCTGTTTTCATTTTGTTACAATATTTACAAACGTAATACAACATATGTCGTGAATGTTATGAGTAGCCTGTAATTGAACTAATTTTTAGTGATGTTTTTAATTTAGATTGTCCTGTAGTGCTGCCGCCGTTCGTTTCTTTCTCGGCTCTGCAATGGGCATGGGAAACTGGATGGCTAACGTCATCTCTTACGAACTATGACGTCACATTGTTGTTTTATCCCACCTCCTTTGTTTTATGTATGAAACGTTCCCGCTTCACTTATTCAGGTAACCAAACAGTAGAGAGGTTTGCCTCATGAATGCATCAGATCAAGACTAGTCCATTTTATAATTAGACTACAGCACAACTAAGATGTTCACAGCAGAAAGCAAAACCAGCTCCTGTCACGCGATTTATTCTACGTGGGGAAGATGGTCTGATTGGCTAAAGTTATATATTAATCTTCCTACTGAATGAGAGGGGTTAGCAACGAATTCTACTCCAGCCGGTGAAGGATGCGACACATCAAACATCAGAATATCTTCCCCTCAGTTGCAATGTAAGTCTAGTTATAAAATTATAAATGTATGAACATTCGCCCTCCCCTCTTGGTTGGCACCAAAGTTAGCAGCTTATAAACGCAGCTTTTTCAAACGTTTGACTCTGGCTTCGGCGTTATGCATCCCTCTAAGAGATTAAGACAAATGTGTAACGAAACGTTTTGTAAGAACAGTTGTAGAAACTATAGCAAAATAATAGTGAAAGGAGAAAGTAACACAGATCTTTTAATTAGATGAGGATATAATTTCTCTTCCATTTGATGTTTCCCTTCATATTTTAGATATAAATGTAACTTTCGTGGCAGATGACAGATGGCTCGGGTATTTGCTTAAAGGAGAGAGTACTTCCCGTGAACACTAGAAGGCTGCTTGGTCGACGGATCGTTCACTGCACTCTCTAGGCAACTCCAGAAGTAGGACGAGTCTTGAAGGTTAAAAGAGGACATCCTCTGGTCTTCGTGTCCTGATACTTCCTGTAGAGTCTGTTTAGTTAACACATGTGCACGTCGGCCGCTGCCTTTGACGAACCCTTTTACAACACTGACCCTCCTTCTCTCAGTCCTTTCTGCAAGGTTGCCACCTTTCTCGATACATCATGGGTATCGTACGAAGTTTCGTCTAAATAAATAATCTTATGTCCATATATGTCGCCAAGCTACAATTCTATTGGATTCCATAATAATCCTTATCTTATTCAAAGTGCGGTATTTGAAACCCAGCTCCTTTAGGACACCGCGCAAAGTGCAGTACCCATAAGGAAAATCACAAATTTCTTGCAAATGTGCAACCAATTCGTCTAAGGTGGGCGCTCTCCCTTTTGCATAGAATCTATAAATTTCTCGACGAATTAAATAGCATGTGTAATTATCTACTTGTTTTCACAATTGATCGGCGTCTTTGATATTCCTTTCGTCACAATATTTCTTACTGTATTTCTGTGAATACCCAGAATTTATCATCAGGTTCATTACACGACCCCTTACAAAGATTATTTGTCAGCATATATTTATATGCGTTCAAAACAAGCGCTTGAATTTGCTTAGAAACAGTTCCCGTTATAACTTTGTTTTTTGAGGCGTTTCCAGTAACATAACTCTGCCCAGTTATTCACACTATTGTCATCACTTTTAATATTTTCACTTGACTGAAAGTAATCTACTACTTCATTTGCATTTACCACTGCATTTCTCTCCCACGGTCTCCACATCGCGACACACAACGAATTTCTGCACGTAATGAAACAGATCAACTGGAAGTTGGAACTTTGGGAACTGAGACTCCACGTGGAGTAGACAAGCGACTATCACTTCAAGAAAATCAGGGTTGCTATTGGTCCTCAAAGACAGTGTTCCATTTCTGAAGTGTGAAGATAGATTTATGACGGTCATTAGTGGGCGGGAGCGTAGTTTCCTTTGAGGGGCCAATTGCACTCGCGTTCACTAGACTGACTTTAGCTCCTTCATTCCTTCCTCCTGGTGGTGGTCTTATGGATTGCAGAACACGAGGTGTCCCCCTACATTGTGTAAACCTTACCTGCGTAGAGGTTCGAAATCAAAGTTTTGGATCGAATTCAGTAGTTCCATTACCACTAGGAAGTAATAAGGAAGCCTGAAATAACGTTTGTGATGAAACACGGTACTGAAGAACGAGAACTTGTCGTAGTAGTAGCCAAGGTGTTGAATATGGGTCATGATCTATATAGAGAACCCAGACAAGGTGCGATCGGCGGAGTGCAGATAACTGCGCAGGAAGCAAAACATGGAGGAGACGGTAAAGTTGCCGGTAATAAGAAATGTGAGCGAGGAAAGAAAACAAGAATATTCGAGATCCTAATTCAATATTTCAATTTGTTCACGTACCTTGTCACATCCATTGTATACCTGCTACCTTTTCTTTTCGCCCTGCATCGTTTTGACGCAGTAGCCTCAAACCTTTCCTTTTTCTTTCTGACAATACCGTATCGAAGACGTCTTCACAAAAGGAAGTTATAACAAGACTCAACTCGCGTTTTACCACTACCGCCAACTTAAGGAAAAGGGGGAATTCTTGCCAAAGAAATATGAACGGTACCATTAAACCTGATTCATAATGGTCTAACATCAAAGTAGCATCCGGTCTGCCAGATAATGAACATGACTAAAATTGTGTACAACAGTAAAGGTTTAAATCCCCTTTTATGATTTCAGCGTAACAAGGAATTATGCAATGCGGTGCCATACATAAAAGTTCTACTTTTGTATGCGATGTCTCACTGTGTATATCTGCAAAATCAGTTGTACTGTCTTGTTTCCATGTTTGCTTTGATAGAATCTTCTGATGCAGCTTTCCAAACTGAACTTCTGAAATCAGAACCATATGTGTCAGCACTGACTGGATTCCCTCGCTCATAATCCAACAATGTGATGTGCATAAACAGGATCATATCTAAATACTGTCTGCCCACCACAAGAAGGAAAGGCAGAGGAATGTGTAGGATTAGGATTTCTTTATGGAAGGAATTCGGTACGTAGGCCACCATGCTGGGCCCATTGCTCTTATGCCTCCAAGTGGGGCACCTCCGGGAGGAAGGATGAGGCGAAGGAGACAGAGGGCGGCTGACCCAAGGAGCTACGACAGTACAGAGGGCAGGGTCCCTACAGTTCACTTGGCAAGAGACTTCCCCCAACAGGACAACGGACACGCTCCCCTATGGCCCACCTCGGTAGCGTAGATGGTAGTGTCTGCCTCACGTTCAAGAGGTCCCCGAGTTCGAATCTCGGTTAGGGTGAGTTACCTGGATAAGGTAACCTGATAGACGAATGTCGGGTAGCTCTAAGCTCCATGTACCTCCCGTACTGCGGGAAGGCATCGAGCCCAGCAGCCAAGCCCCAAAGGTCCCAGGCAGGCGATCCGAGCCCCAAAGGTCCCTGGCTGGCGGTCCCGAAATGGTCCGAGCAGAGGAGCGGAGACCGGTAAGCGACCTACCGGAGGAGGAAGTAGTTTTCCTTTGAGCATATCATCCCGCCATGCATCGCCGAGACACCCGCCAACACTTCTACCCTGAAAGAGACCACCAGATAAGAGATGATGTGAAATGATAATGGAGATGAAATGGAGGGACAGGAAATTCGGGGAATGTAATTAACCTACCAAGCATTTACCTAGCGACCTGGGAAGCCCCTGAAAAATCCCATGGGCCAGGTAAGTCCACGGGAATCAAACCCGGGTTTCCCGAATGCGAGCCAAGAGAAATGTGTAATAAAATCACTTTTTCTGAGTGTATGCTCACCTTTTAGATATGATATGGATGCTAGGTTCACAGTGTTGTCACATAACTCACCGATGCATAATACGTATCACCGCAGTTACTGAAACGAGCATCAGCTCTGGCAGTACGGGTGACTCATATGCACTCTCATAACTCATTTCGTAATAAACAGATCTATCACCAGAGCAGATAACAGTTCAAGCCCCTCTCCAACTTCAGACCCCGCTTGTCTTCTTGTGGTGGGTAGACAAAATAAAACATACATACTCTCGCGTGTGTCTTGAGACATGGAAAACCATGCGACGAGTTTTTAAGGCCGTACGACAGGAAATACAAACGACTGTAGTGTCTCATGGTGTAAATGCTTCTGTATAATTCAACGTATGTTCAGGTCTCACATGTCGTTACGTATGTACGTAAAGGAAAAAAAAAAAAAAAAAAAAAAAACAATTGCAGGATCCCATGTTCATATTTGCACAGATTTCGTTTCCTAGGGAACGCACCAATTCACAGCTTTGTTGATGACAATTCTTTCGGAAGTGAAAGTCACAAATTGATGTTAAATGTTAAAGGACATAGTCCATGTTTACATATTATTAATTATCCAACCTACTGGCTAATTTCAAGGACTTTCATCGAGTTTAACAGATGTTTTTGACGTCACTACTGAGATCATTAGCCACATGGTTTGCGTAAGTGAACGGTAACTTAATGGATGCTAATTGTATCATGAATTTATCTGGAGATTTTCTACGCCTTAATAGATTTAAGTGTGTGTTAATTTACTTCTCCATAAATATCTGTCCTCCTGAGCACCTTGTTTACTGTACACCTTTTGCACAGTGTACGAATTTTCCGGATTTTCTTTTTCATGTTTTTATTTCTTTGTAGCGGTTATGTAATGAGAGAAGACTTTCCAGTCCAACCTTACATCCAATATCACTTAAATACATTTCTGAGTGGGGACTTAGCACTTTGACCTTCAGAAGATCTTTTTCTGTTTATGCTCGTGACGGAGACAGCGACAGAACCAGGAGTCACGACGGAGCAGAGGCTATGATTTCCAATTTTAGCAGTACGATCTGCTCCTTTCCCTCCTGCAGACTTTTACATCCCGTGCCAGGAAACAGGAAACCGCTTATAGTGGAAGGAGCTTTACAAAGAGAATCTTTTTCCCTACCGTGCAATGTCGATACACACTCGACAATTATAACCCTGAAACAACCAAACATGAACGGAGATGTGGAATAGAGGGACAGGAAATTCGAGCAGTGTTATTAACTACTCCACCATTCGAATCCACAACCTGCCGAACTCTACCGTCTACGTCATCGCACTCGATTAATCCCATTTTAATAGAACAAAAAGAAAGAAAGTTCACACCTATCTCAAGAACATCGTCCTCCTTACCATTAAAAGAAGAAGATAAAAGGGTGGTTAACATTATACATAATTGACTATTTTCAAGAAAATAAAATTACTGGTTTTAAGTCGTCAGTTAAGGTGAGATATTGGCAGTCAAAGGCTTACATTGCAAGTAAATTCTACGTCAATGCAATTTTATGAACATTTGAAAACGAGTGATTTTCGGTTCATTTTCCTTTCACACAAATTGTTTACCAATAACTTAGTAATTGGTCCTAGATTATGTATAAAATCATAATTATACGGCCATTTTTAGTCGTTGTGTACCATTTTCCATTTTTGTGTCATTTTTAGGTTATTATTTTGTCATTGTTGCTGTTTGGATTTGTATAGTGCGATCCATATAAACCTGAACCAATAATAGGACACACGTGCAACTTTGGTAGAATATAATACACAATTGGGAGATTACATTACACTTCAGAGAATTTGGTGAGACGAGTGCAAACATGTATAGATACTGGTGGAGGACACTTCCAACATTTTCTCTGAGATGTAAATAGTGTAATGTAATCTCTCAATTGTATATTATTCCAAAGTTACACGTGTGTCCTATTATTGGTTCAAAAGTTATGACATATTGAAATGGTCCAGGTTTATATGGATCGCACTGTACTAGATCTCCCCCCACCCCATTGTATATAAACTTTTGTCGTTTTACTTTTTATTTAAGGATGCCAGAAATTTTATCCTATTCAAGAGCTAACTTTGTATAGGCTGTACTTTTATTTTTGGAGGTGGCAGCTCTCCTGTTTAATGCTTGTTCAGGAAAGGGTTGCTTTCGGATGGCGGAGGGATGCCACAGCAGGGAAGCAGTTATAATTACTTTTTGAAATCCATGGTCATTACTATGGATGAGGTCAGTTTTATCAACACATTAACATAGCATTTAAAATAAAAACATGGAGTAAAAAACTTTGTGTGCTCTAATTTTAGGAATAAATCTTACTGTTTGCTCATTTTTGATTTGTTATTTTAGTTAGCTATTAGTCATTTTATAGGCAATTTTTCAAAATGTTTAGATCATCAAAACCAGGGTCCTGTTTGTTATAATTATATCGAAGCTGCTTCCTCTCTTGATTATGATGTATGTACGTTTCTTACTTTATTCTGATTCGCTTATTTATGAATTGCTTCAGAAAGACGTACATCAAAAGTTTCTAATTATAATAACTGTACAACATAACCCAGAAATTAGAGGAACTTGCACGAAATATATATAAAAAAACAGATACCAAATTTTATCGAAACAATATATGTTGATTTAAAAATGGGTCTAAAAGTGCGAGCGGGGGCACGTGTGTTCATTGTGTCTCAGTTTGTGAAGGGCATAAGTCAAAAACGAAGTCGGTTGAACCCCAAACTGGTTAGATGAAATCACTGTCATCAAAGATGCGAAGCGGAGGTTTTGAAGAAATTCACCTACTGCAACCACCCTTTACCTCTCAAAAATTCCTCAACAATTTTGATTAACATACTTACCCCATTTTCTAAGACATTAAATAATAAATAAAATGAACACCTTCAATTATCTGAGGAGACTAATAAACATGTACTTTGTTTCAAATATTGTTTGATTAATTCTTGTTTGTCCATGCGTGCGTGTGTCAGCGACTTCCGAGAGATTCTTTCTTATTGTTTCAAAGTTTAAATAGTTTTGTCATTGAAGTGCTAACTCATTCACCTGTTTCCTGTGACCATGAAAAGAACGTGGAATTTTAGGGTCAGCATTTTACATCGGCTTCTAAACATGGGCTATCATCCCCCACCCATTTCTTTATTTACAGCGAAAGCTGTAGAGAAACTGCAAATGATTATCCCGACTAAGTATATAAAAACAAATTCCACAAGAGTATGCATTGGTTAGAGAACGTCATGAAAATGTTCGGATTGCATATTAATTATGGATAACGTTCACACACTGGAACAACGTTAAATGTTTCACCCCCATTTTATTTTATTAATAACCCAAATAATACTTCGTCAATTATTGGCAGAAAAGAGAAGAAGAATTATAATAATAAATTGCTGCAACACATTCGGTTCAGTTTTATTAGATAATCTGTAGCTGACTTAAGCTTTCAAACTTCTGAAAGAGCTGTGATATGTCAAATATACCTAATAAGATTTCAAAATATTATTTCAGAATTTGCTGCAATATTTTCTGTTACTTAATATAAATTTTGTTTTGTTTCAGGTAAGAGAATTGTGCAATTGACTGGAAACAGACCGAAGTAGTGGATTGACCAGACACTCTTTTAAGGTAGGCTTAAGATCTTGAAGGTGAATTTTTTCCCCTATCGTAATTCATAAATAATTAAATGCATGAAGCAATTTGATGGCAATACAAATACATTTTCAATTGCTAAATATTGTAATAATGCTCGCATGAGAACCTCTTTACTTAATTTAGCTGGGAAAAGTAAATAGCTTTCGAACGAACGAGATTCTACTGGAAGTAGCGTTTTGGTCTTCGAGAGGCATAGTCGTGGAGAACGCTGTAGATATCGCACATATTCTTCGAAAATTAATTTTGAATAATGCATGAAGATAAAATTAAATTGACTACGATATCTCAGGCTTTATCACATGTGGCCCACTTTCGCGAGGCAGGTATTGATATCCCACATGACGACGAATCTGATTTTCTTTCTTTCTTTTTCTTGTTTTTGTGTTGTTTTTAATTATTTCCGGCAGCCTAGGTTTAATATTTTATACCACGACACAGGATTTCTTTTCAGGCTTAAACAATAATAAAAATAAAAATAGAAGATAATAGCGAATGAGCTGATATCTATCCAGAAATAATGAAAGTAGGCAGACTGAAGGGCATTCTAATGACAACAGTAGAAGTGCAGTTACTTAGTACTAAACACTTGCAGTAAAATGCATTCCCTAGTAATATCAATTAATTAAAAAGGTATACAGGTTTTTTTCAGAACGACACCGAACGATTATAGCCGTTGCGTATTTTATAACTTAACTAGTCCGAATTTCGGTGTCGCAGTTTCGAAGTTCTGTTAGGTATAATTTTATGCAGCATTAAATATTACGTAATTTTGTGATTAGACAGCGCAGGAGCCACTGGTGTGCGAACCTGAAAAGTTGTTATTGGGACGTACCGGCCACGGAAACGAAAGCATTACTCTTTGCTCTTTATCAGTAGCCCTAGCCTACCTTTCAGGTAATGGGGCAAAGGGCAGTTACTTGTGAAAAAGTCGACTAATGACTCGGACAGTTGCAAGGTTGCTCTTCAGTGTAAAACAACACATACCGTGCTAACAGGGAGGATTTTTTGTGTACTTAGTAAATCCAAGCAATATGGAGCGCTACACGAACGCCCAAATGACGGATATGGTTTTGATGGATGGAGGAGCTGAAGGGAGTTCAAAAAACGCACCATTAATTTAGTTTCATTAAAAATATGAATTTTAAAAATAGTTACATCAATGATGATATTTATTTGTTTAACTTCAGAGCATTTTGTTTGATCTTAATTGTTCAATACTTTCAACCACTTTCTGTAAATATCAACAGCTTCCTTTTCAGTTACAAATGCTTTATATATTATCAAACATGAGAAAGAAAATGCTCGTCTCATTGCATAAGGCATTTAGTTTTGGTTAATTTATCTACAATTCTTTGATGTTGTTTCCTGTTTTATCATTTAATGCTTCCATACTTAACCCCACTAACATTAAATTCCCTCTAAAAGGTTTAAGCTGCATATGTCCACCAGCTTATTTGCCGTCATGGACTGTTATAATGGCATTTTGGAACACGTTAAATACTCATAAGCAATAATTAAGCAATAGCTTCTTTATTGCGGTTTCATAAGCCAAAGGAATTCTTAATAGTAGCAAGCTACTGCGGAGTATGCCGGTATGTTTACAAACCGTGACAGCACGCGGCACGGCGGGTGACCTATACCTGCGAACTCCGACAGCGTGAGCCACGCGTCGTATTCCTGTCACTGCCTAATCCACACTCATTCTGGAACATTTTTTATGCAGCTCTGTTGGCGGTAAAAGCTATCTATATGTGTCACATAGGTTTTGAAACATCCTTTATGCACCTTTCCAATGGTTTTAGTACATAGTGTGACTTTGTGGGTTCGTGAAATTAAAATTTCAATTGCACATACTCAAAATGTTCTTTATTTCCTCCGAATTACATTTGGAACACTTGCCGATTACATAGAATTACGTAGCGCACACAATTACAATTCACCAGTTCGTCCGTTACAGTTACACTTAGCACTCGCAATTACGTACACTCCTTCGATGCACGTACGCAGTCCGTTCTCTCACTGGGTGCTCCTCACTGCTGCTCGCCAAGAACTGACTGACTCGCCAACTGCAGCCACTTTTTATAGGAATATCGCTGTTTCTGGAAGTCCCGCGTTTCAGTGAATCACCCCGAAGGTTCTAGACGGCAGGGGGAGGAGAAAGAGACGGCCAGTGATGTTTTTCCAACCATCCCTTCGTTAGCGCTATAAGGCAAATAGGTAGGCGTGGTGGAATGCCTCCCGGCCCTCACCCAGCCGCCAGTTGATCGCGCCTTCCGATAATTGGGTGACAATAGCTCTATGCGTTTCATTGCAGTGTGATTTAGTTTGAATTCTAGCCTTTCAAAAATATTCAGCTCGATTTTGTCTTATTTATTTATCTATTTAAAGTAAATCTCAAATAATTCAGCAAATGTTCTAATGTATCCCCAATTCCGTAATGCAGCGGTTGACGAGTTATTTCATGCACACATTCAGATGTATTCGCTGCTTAGATGATGTTAAAGCATATCTTCGTTGATACAACCTTACCTTTTGAATATACACAACTTTAAAACATGTTTCATCCTTAAGGCTATGCATGGTACGTATATAGCAATATTTATAACCAATAAAAATAAAAGGAGCAATATCCTTACTTTAACAAGGAAATAGTTTTAAAGTGAATCAGAAAACTGAAGTGGTTTTAGCTCTAATTGGAAACAAGTAATTATCATGCCAAGCGCCTGAACTTCTTGCAATTACATGACATTAATACCCTTAATTGATACAAGCTTATGCTTTAAAGAACAGAGAGGGCAATGTAACAGATTCCCTTAGGTCTAACCTTTCACCTTTAGCCTTATATCTGTTAGGTATAGGTTTTACAAACGAGAGGGGCATCTCGCATACTTGAACGTATTAAGCCTTGTTGCTAGAGGAAGGAATGAGATAAAGGAAGAACAGGAAACGTGCAGAAGTTCCTAAAAGTTACAGGCTCAAAGCTAGAGCTGCATAGAGAGGGTGAGGGTTGACCCGATGAGCCAAGCAGCCTTCTGTTGCCCAACGGGAGTATTGTTTCCTCTGAGCAAGCATCGGCACTATTTGTCTACCAACACCATATACCACGAAACTAGAAGTACACTCCAAAGAGGAGGAAAGGAAATAAATGGGAAATAATGGGACGGGAGTCGTGCTATATGAGGAAACAATATACCGACCAGGGAAAACCCGGTAAACCCGGAGGATCTATATGTTGCAGAGGCATCTCTTTCGGTCCCTGTACTATTATACTTCAGAAGTAAATGTCAAGAGTAAAGCGGTGGATAAAGAAATATAATTATTAAAAATACTGTTGACTTGTTTTAGGAATTTTTATCTAATGTTTTGAACGCACCTGAGTTTCTCTACTCTTCTTACAATTGCCTGTTGTTCTATATCTTCATGCTAATTTGGAAAAATATTTGTATAAATTCTCTTAATGAGATTTTTTTTTTGTAGGTGCAAGGAGAATATCGAATAACAATAGGCTTGAAACACTGGTAAATATTTAAAGAGATGTACGCTATGTGATGGCTTTGGCATGTGATGTTTCGATCCACACACACACACACACACACACACACACACACACACACACACACACACACACACACACACACACACACACACACACACACACACAATGAAGACATTCCCAGAGGACATTTCCAGAAAATGTAAGATTAAATTCGTCATAAAAATATCTTATGCACATGGTATTGTAATCAAAATTGAAAAACATTGCCTGTAAAGGGTAGTGTGGTATGGAAGGATGTTCTTTAACATTCATGAGCAGTATTCTTAGACATCGAAATAAGTGAAATATGTACGTTTAGAGCTCCTCTAAATTCAGAAGAAAGGTCCATGTAAATATGTGTGTATGTGTGTGAGTGAGTGAGTGTGTATGTGTGTGAGTGAGTGAGTGAGTGAGTGAGTGTGTGTGTGTGTGTGTGTGTGTGTGAGTGAGTGAGTGAGTGTGTGTGTGTGTGTGTGTGTGTGTGTGTGTGTGTGTGTGTGTGTGGTGGGTGTGTGTGTGTGTGTGTGTGTTTGAACAGCGGAACTAAAAAGAAAAAATGAAGTCAGTTAAATACCAAACTTGCTTCTAAGTTCAGCCTGTTCCAGGGTTGCCACAAGAAGGGTTTCAACGAAAGCCTCCACCTTGAATTATCCTTTACATAAGACATTTTTTAAAATTTTGATTTCTTTTTCAATAGTAGCCTTAACTATGTTGATTAAAGGATATTTTATATCAAATGAAGTGTTGGTCTTGAATTTTCTAGGAATGTCCTCAGAAGTCATCATTCCGCGTGACTTTTGCATAACTAGGAAACGTAGGAGATAGACAAACATGTACATCTCATCAAAACATACAATTTATGTGCTTTTTTGTTTTCGTTATAAAAACTTTCCGATGTATTCCTTGTTGTCTGAGTTTTGCAGTACTTGCAATTTTCTCAAATGAGAAGACCTACTTTTTATTTTGTTTATTTTATCTGTAGGTCAAGCAAATAAGCGTTTCTAAGAATAATTTGTGCAAGAGTAGAGAAAGTCATGCTATTACTACACATATATTTTTTTAAATTATGCTACTCACACTCAAACTTAGATATTTATTATTATTTTTTTGGCTTTTACTATAGGCAGTTTTATTTTTTCAAATAGGATGAGTGAATCATTTCCAACACATTTCTTGTTAATTGTTTATATTTTTCAGTAGTTATACTTTTCTCAAATGCAAATGTGCCATTTTTTTAATGAATTGACCATAAAAGAGAATGAAATATCGGGGCTATTACATTTTGACTTTCGCTTAAAGCCTGCATATTCCTGTTGCCATTGTACCTACAAGGAAATGTGTAATAATACCATTGCTGCAATTTTGATGATTGTGAAGTAGAGGGATAGGCTTTTTTAAAATGTAGTTTGTGAGTAGAAATGCGAGTACGGAATGTTGCAAATCAAGAGTTTAACCAGATTAGATTAGTTGATCTTAAAAGCATTGGAATTTGTGAACGACTATTGAAAGCAGAACAGGCAATTGATTGATTAGGCAGTGGAGTTATGATGATGAACGATACTATTGTCCTGTACTTTAGGTTATTTCATTGGCAGATTTTGACTGTCATTCATAAAAAGTGGCCAAGTACGAAATAGGAGGGTTTTCGTTTCTGAGTTATGTATTTCTGGCGATGTTTCGATATCAATTTTCGTTTGTTCTGAAGTAAAAGAGCTGAACACCTACCCTCCCTCCCTTCCTTCCTCTCTCTCTTCCACATCCGTTCCTCCAAATCATTAGCACCTGAGACTGCTTTCCTAACATGCAGAATTGTCCGATTAAGTGAACGATCGGAGAGGAGCTAATTACATGTTATTGGACATATTTTCTAGCAAGAGCAGTTACTTGAAGGTCGCGTGGATCAAGGTTTTAAGGGAATTAATTAGCAGTAATTTATTTTCGTGGGAGAAGAAAGGAGAGCACGCAGAACGTCGCAATAAATTACCGCTCCCAAGAAATCTCGGGATCTCTTTTATGGCGTCCAGTTATTCCACTGCTGGTAGTCGTAAACTCGTAACGATTTGGCGGCGTTCCCAACCAGGTGTCCCTTTAATCTGTCCAGGGTGCTACGCATTGCCACCCGACTCAGGTCAAAATTGCAACGTCGTTGTCAGTTGTCACATATTGCATCAACTTCCAATGTCTAATGCTATCAGAGCTAATCCCTTAACTCTAATTTTGCTCATGCCCAATTGTTTTGTCTAAAAGTTTTCTCTATCGTCCTCCTTTGTCATTTTCTCTACCACCTTCAGGTAGAGAATAGATAATAAACGTTTTCAGGTCTACTACTCCCAATAAAAAAAATTTCAGGGGAAACTTCGTGAGTATAAGCGGGTCTGTCGTAAATAAAAATTCGTAAACTAATATATTTTACATTCGAGTATGAGTCAGTGAATTTGAGGGGCATTTATAGATTTTAATTGACTATCGGTGTGTGTATTTTTTAAAATAAAAAGATCATAGGGTTTACCTCCAAACAGTTAAAGTTGTGTGCATGTTTAATAAAATGCACATCTGGAATTTTATGTAAAAGGCTAGTTGTCCTAAGCGTTCTTGTACACTAATACGGTAAAAGACGGTGGTCACTAATGCATAAATAAACTACATTTGATAAGGAAATCTCTTTGGCATTTGCCGTGGTGTTGGGGGACACCACACATATTACACACAGGCGGACACTTCGGCAGGATTTGACCTGCGGACCTGTAGAAATCCAAAATTTTCCATATTAAGAAAAGGGTATCTGTGTTTTTTTCTGTATCTGAACAGCTAACTCAAAAAGGAGTTAAATAGGAGTTAGAGTTAATGTCGATTAGTGACCAAATTTGGTATATAAGATGTGTGACATGAAAATTTTCAAGAAAAAAATCCCACCTCAAATAATGACATCGATATTTTGTTTTTCTTTAAAAAACAGCTCTAACAGTTGTACTAAGTTTTATAGTGTTTGCATGGCTTAGAAAGTCCGGAAGTCTTTTTAATTATGTATTACAAATTTTCTATAAATGTTAATAACAAGACTACAAAACGTTTTTAGAATTTTTTGAATTAAACAATTTGATTTTTGTTCTGTCTTTGTAACGCTAACAATTTTCGGCAGATTTCATGATTTAAATGAAAGGATTATGTGGCAGTGGCAGAATACGCTTATAAGTTTTCGATTCTTCCTTTCACTTGTATTCTGACTTCTGTTAAAACACTTCCTCAAATTGCTTATAAGTAATCGATAATGACCTAGAAATACACATTCTATATGTGAAATGCAAGGAAATTTGATTTAATGTATATCAGAGACACTGTTGTATGGCTGTGATTGTAAATGGAAAGTGAAAGAACTTTGCGAAATTATTGATATCTTAACACTTTGATATTATTTCTATTATCATTATTACTGTTTACTAATTCGTTTTATAAAATCTGTTTTACACGGGTTTATCTTGCATGATGCCAGTGATGGGCTTCGAGTCGTGGTACGTAGCAAATGTTCAGTTTAATGACCTCGTTCTACGGTAGCCTAGCTCGCTCCAACGTTGATGGTATTCGGAGCTCAGTTCAATTGTTTAAAACTTTAGCGAAGCTATCTGTAGACTGTGAGTAGAACATGTGTATTTATTGTGTTAAGTTTACTCGAATGCAGTTATAATTGGACAGTTACCTTGAATTTTGTGTCATCGCTAGTAACAAATCATTTTATAAGTCATTTAAAACAGTTTATAAGGTTTTAAGTGGTTTTAACATCCTACTCGCAATCGGATCCAAACCCTTGTCGTTGTTTATTATCTGTGAGGAATGCTTAAAGATAAACCTGTTTCAGCAAATACTCATGCACTTGACAATTTATTTTGTTGCAGAAATTCGTTGAGTGCTCATGATGTTTTGATTAGTTAGACAACACTGTTTATGGTAATCGTATTTTTGAGAAGTTCTGCACGAACAGATACGTAATAAAGTGCCCTGGAGCAAGCGGGTGGCCCAGTCGTAGCTGTCAAGCTGTACTAATTTTGCATTTCCATAAGAGTTGCTTGTTTACTTTCGGTTCTTATCATTTTTAAATAGGTTAATGCAGGTTGATACGCCATCAAGGGTTACGTTGCACATCTATTAGAGGTTAGGGTTTACTAGTTCCAGTTCAAATTTCAGACTGGTAGAAAGCAAGGCTTAACGTTTAGAATTCCTGGAATGGGGATTATATCAGCTCACGTTCCATAAAAGCAATATTCCCAATGACCCTCTGGTATTGTGACCGTTTTCACTCAGGCAGAAGAGTGTTGACCACATGCGGCACAAGAAGGTGGAGCCTTTGCTTCCTGTCTCTGCCTTTGTATCTGCAACCTTTTGTCATTACATCAAGAGGCCCGTTAGTCGATGTCCTCGTGAACACCAGCATTCATTTCAGCATAGAATACACTGAAGTAAAACCGAATGGTTGGAAAATGTATTAAGAAAGCTTCAGAATAGCACAGAGTATAACGAATTTTACTCTTGATTATTCTGCAGAAGTTAACCATTAAGTGCACACTTTTGCTGCACATGTTGTGTAGAGGTTTCAGATCAACTGTAGGCCAAACACTGCATTCGGGTCCCGTTACAAAGATCACGCACGCTTCGTCTTATTTAGTCAATAAGTGAACAAATAGCTTTCAAAACAATTTTGGATTTTACACACACACACACACACACACACACACACACACACACACACACACACACACACACACACACACACACACACACACACACACACACACACACACACACACACACACACACACACAACCATTCCACCATTCCGCAACTGATATTATTTTTCGTTACACTTATTATGTAGTAGCTCATTTCCATTACGTTTTATTAAAATTTGGTTGAAATCATTACGAGTTTTAAGGGGAGATGGAAATTTCCATAGATTTTCAATTTTTAGGCATATAGATGTGGAATTAAAATTACATGTATAACAATATTTTGACATATTTATAGTAGGGTTTAGTTCCTTACAAAATTGAGATAATTGCAGCTAAATAATGTTGATCCAATGTTAAACATTTGTAAATTTACCTCCTATAAGAAATGCTGCAATGAAATGTAAGAAATGATTGAAAATCGTCAATTTTGTTTATTTTATTTTTATTTTACTTTTATTAAATTCAAGCAGAATCCAGGGTAAAGGCGATAGTTTCGATAGGAAGATAGTTTCGTATCTGTAACATAAATATTTGAAAAGAGCGGATTTTTCTGTATAATATCGGTAGGCGGCAGCACTCTCGTATTGGTAGGTTGGTAGTAATGCTATTTTATATACCATGCGTGCATTTCGCATACCAGACAGAGGTGACACGAAAGGAGCAGTACAGCGCGATCAAGTTCTGTTTTCGTTTAAACCATACAGCTACCGAAACTTGCTTAAGTAAGCGTACAGTGAAGATGCACTACCTCGTGCAACGGTGTTTAGGTGGTTCAAGGACTTAAAAGAAGGCCGACTTGTCAGTGTTAAGCAAGGTGGGTCTGGTGTTTCGGCATCTACTGTGACTGAAGTCAACGTTAACACAGCTGCTGTGATTGTCCGAGAGGATCGACGTATAACATTACGTAACCTTAGTATTTTTTTTTAATTTACGTCCTCCAACGTTGTCATATCGGACGATGAATGAAATGGGTGAAATGATGCTCAAATGAATCCGGGGTCCATGGAGCTTAGAGTTACCCGACATTCGTCTTTAAGAATAAGGGAAAACCCCGGAAGAAACCGTATCCAGGTAACTCACCCTGACCGAGATTCGAACTCGGGACCTCTTGAACGTGAGGCGGACACGCTACCATTCACGCTACCGAGGCGGGCAGAATTTCATATGCCAATGTGTTTACAATTATGCACGACCATCTCCATATGACCCGAGTTTGTGCTCGTTGGGTGCCACGTCTATTGACTCCAGAACAAAAGGCTGTTCGAATGGAGACAAGCCGTGAGGTGCTGCGTCTCTTTGCTTATGAAGGGGATGCATTTTTTTTTAAATCGATTATCACCGGTGATGAGTCATGGCTGCACCACTATGATCGTGAAGGAAAACAAGCCAGCATATTGTGGAAATCTTCAGATTCTCCAATAAAAAAAAGGGGGCAAAATTTGTTACATCTGCCAGGAGAGTGATGGTGATTACATTTTTTGACTGTAATGGAATGATTTACCAGCATGCAGTTCCCCCTTACACTACTGTTTCAGCAGCATACTATACGTCAGTATTGGCTACACTGAGGAAGCACATTGCAAAGAAACGACCAGAGCTTTCTCAAACTGGGTGGCGACTTCATCATGACAATGCACGGCCTCACGTCGTAAATCAAGTCATGCAGTTTCTGGCTCCATTCAATATTACTTGTGTACCACATCCACCGTATAGCCCCAATCGTGCACCCTGTGACTTTTTTTATTCCCATCACTTAAGGCAAAGCTTATTCGATTTGAGAACTCTGAAGCAGTACTCAAGAAAAGTGAGACGATTCTCAGGGACCTGACAGCACGTGTTCAAGAACTGGCATAGACGCTATAAAAAGTGCATTGAAGTGGAAGGGGACTACTTTGAAAAATGGCATGTAAACATTGAATTGCATCTGTGAAAATCAAATCAGTCTCAGTCTTTGTTGATCAGCTCTCGTATTTATAATAGGGTTGAACTCCTTACAAAATTGAGATAAAAGTTACTGCAATTTCGGTTGCAGCTAAATAATTTTGATCCAATGTTAAACATTTGTAAATTTTCCTTCCATAAGAAATGCTGTAATGAAATGTAATAAATTACTGAAAAATCTGTTTCGTTTATTTTATTTTAATTTTACTTTTATTAAATTTAAGCAGAATCCAGGGTAAAGGCGACCACTGTTTATGTAGAATGTTTTGTCTATCTTTTGTGGTGTACCAGCTGTATCAAAGTATATACAATGGTCCATAATGTATTTTAAATATGTGATGTTTTAATCAAAATAATTTGAGCCACTTATGAGAAAATCGAAAAGTTAGAAATAACTTCCGTGTAAAGGGTAGGTTGGGAATGTTCTTGAAAACGTTCCTTTAAGTGTTTATAAAATGCTGAACCTAAATATTTACATTTCGTCTATGGCTATGCTGTCAAAACGCGCACGCGCGGATCTTTTTCTGCCATTAGGTGCATGATAAAGAGGTAAAAACAATACGGGAGAAACCCCTCCAGAAGTATAAAACATCAGTATTTACAGAAGTTAGATTCATTTGCTGAGGCAATATCATGGCTGTTTTGTAATGTTTATCTACGACATATATTTACGTTTACAAAAACTTCCGCACTCAGCTGACCTGAGGTGAGCGTCGTTTGGTTTTGGATGTGTGCCATTACCAATGCGCCGTGGAGGTTGCCCGTTAACGTGGAATTCGAACCACGTGGGGTTCCGGATTTACCCACCAGCTAAATACGTTTAATGTAACCTGTGATAGAAGATATCTATATCTAGAGAAAGGAATTCATTTTTCTCCCCTTGGCAGCTTCTCTCTGCTCTTCTTTGTTTAGTTTGACTTGAAATTATAGAAATGCTTTTTTTTTCCACATCTTTTTTTGTTATACAAAATTTTAAAACAGGAAGTTTTTAAGGGACTACCCTCCTTGATGGAGATTTTGTGTAGTTTTTCTTCTATAAACGTCAAGAAACCTTAAATTAAATAAATATTCTTTCCCAATAATTATCGTTTCATTTTATACAATAAAAATTGGCGCTAAACACTATTCAGAACATACCCATTATAGAGCTCATAAGTTGTTCACAAAAATTCAAAATATACTTTTGATTTCTTAAGTTTATGTTCTTTAATCAAAACTGTTCTGCCGTTTTCTGAGAAATTTAAAAATATAACGTAACTTTTTACATGTTAAGAAGGGTTTCTTAAAATATTTTTGTCACCCATTTAAAAAAACAAGTCTTTTATTTATCAATGTTATATTTATTTAACATTTCGGTATTAAGACAGAAGTGTCCCTGCCCCGTTTTTTTTTATGCATTTAGTGAGCCAGAGCGTGTATTTGCTTAGAAATCTCTAGATCTACCATACTGGATGAGATGGATCCGAGATAAAGTGTTAGGCTTATACGAGGGCTATCCAGAAAGTAGATTACGTTTTGGAATAAAAAGTAAACAAAGTATAGGAAACAAATTTTATTATACACAGATGAAAGCCACACTCAAATACTACTTTTCGACATAGTCACCATTCAAATTAAGGCATTTATCGTAGCGATGTACGAGCTTGGAAATTCCTTCGTCGAAAAATTCGGCCGCCTGCGCCTTCAACCACTTCGTTACCTCTTCTTGCAGCTGTGCGTCGTCATCAAAACGCTGCATAGCCAGCCACTTCTTCATTGCTGGGAATAGGTGGAAGTCGCTCGGTGCCAGGTCGGGACTGTACGGCGGATGAGGAAACAACCCCCACTTAAAAGATTCAAGAACTTCACGAGTGACATTTGCCGTGTGGGGCCGGGCGTTGTCGTGAATCAACAAGACCTTAGAGCTCAACATTCCTCTGCGCTTGTTTTGAATGGCTCTTCTGAGTTTTTGGAGAGTTTGGCAATACCTTTGAGAGTTTATTGTAGTGCCTTTTTCCAGGAAGTCCACCAAAATCACACCTTTTCTGTCCCAAAAAACAGTCGCCATCATCTTCCTTGCCGACAGTGTTTGCATGCATTTCTTGGGTTTTTGGGGAGAACTTGTGTGCCCCCACTGCATTGATTGCAATTTCGTTTCACAGTTCACGTTTTTCACCCATGTTTCGTCACCAGTAACGATGCGATCGAGTAAAGAGTCACCATCCTTATGGTAAACGTCCAAAAAGTTCAACGCTGCAGCCATTCGCTGATTTTTGTGGTCTTGTGTCAAGATTTTTGGAATCCATCTTGCACAAAACTTGTGGTAACCAAGCTTTCCGCTGATGATTTCGTGCAACAAACTTCGCGAAATTTGTGGAAAACTCAAAGAAAGTTCCGTTATTGTGAACCTTCGATTTTCACGGACTTTAGCATCGACTTTTTCGACAAGTTCGGCAGTCACTATGCTGGGTCTCCCACTTCGATCTTCGTCGTGAACATTGGTTCGGCCATTTTTAAATCTGATGACCCAATGACGCACTCCACCTTCAGTGATAATGTTGTCCCCATACACTTCACAAAGCTGCCGATAGATTTCTATCGGTTTACAGTTTTTTGCAGTCAGAAACCTTATTACTGCACGCACCTCGCAGCTCGCGGGATTTTCAATTAACGCAGACATTTCAAACCATCACAGTATCTGAATGGAGCACAGCACGAACCTCTCACTAGCACGGCTAGATGCCGACTGAGCTGCGCAACGCTCTGACCCCAAGATGGCCGCGCTAGCCCCGCCCCTAGCGGAAACAGACGAAAACGTAATCTACTTTCTGGATAGCCCTCGTATTTTGGAAGTACTGGGTTCGATTGACCGCTTTTATTTTTCGTAATTTACCCTGGTCGGTAGGTGAATTCTGGGGTAGTTTCTCTCCCCTTCATTCCGTTTCGCCTCATCTTTTACGTTTGCTTTTGGGTTTCGTAGTGTATAGCGGTGCGGACGATGGATTGGATGCTTGGTCACTGCCTACACATGCGGCCTGCTTGGTCGACGGGTCGTTCATCGCATTTCCAGCATGGGACTAGTCTTCGAGCCTGGAACTGTTAAAGGACTTGCGCGTCTCCGTGGCTGTAGGTTTTTGAAATTCCTCACACCTTTCTGAGTGTCTACATAAGTCACAGTGCACGAGGTGTCCCCTGCGCTGTATAATCCACACGTATTTCTTTATGTTTTCTGTGCCTTACTGTACCTACTTAGCACCCAGCAGGAAGAATCATCGGTAGCGTCTATGCCTCGGATTTTTGAGGTCGTGGGTTGAATTTCCGTTGTCGACCTTCCTGATTCATGGGGTTTTTCGAGCCAAATTCCCCCGGGTCGCTAGGCAAATGCAGGGAAGATTAATTAAACCCCATAATTTTCTACCCCTACTTTTCACTTTACCTTTCAACGTGGTTTAGAGTGTACCTTTTTTAAGAGTTATACTATGCTTAGAATATTAGCTCTTTTTAATCTGTAGCTTGCATTATATCTGAACAAAGAACATCAGCAATAATTGAGAGAAAATGGATCAGGAAAAGGCGAATAGAAAGAAGCAGCAGTAGGTGAAGCCCGGAGAAAGAAAAGAAATTTTAACAAAAATAAGTAGAAAAGAAAATAAGCAGAAGGAAAGTGACGGTAAATGAAAAAGAGAAAGGGGCATTGCACCACTTGGTCTTTTATTATCCTTGTTTTATACTTCTCCTTCTGGAAAGAAAGTGAAAGAGACAGAATGGCTGGAAGAAAGGGAAAGCACGAGAGACGAAATAATTTGTGCAGTAGTAAATACATAAAACGTGGATGCGTCGCGACGCCTAGCATCACTTGTGGGCTTCTTCCACTCACAAGCGTCTTCCTCGCCGAGCTCCAAATTAAGTTCCCAGCCAGTGACCGACCGGTCACCTCACAAAATTCTTTTTGTTCGTTTGCTTCTTGGAAACCTAGCGTGTTCCTCTGCCACAAGGGAACATGCAGCTCACTTCAGGGGATCTGAAGCCTTAAAATATGTTCCGAAATTAAGGAAAGAACAAAAGTAAACTAATTTCAGTATAATACAATACAATTAGTGTGGACCTTCTCTAGCTCCTTCATACGCTGAGGAAGTATTTGTTAATGATTTAGACGTTTATTGTTTACTTAGGCCGTGGGGCGGTTGGGGGGGGGGGAGTCTGCCGCAACTTAGCCCTTCATATAAACAAAAATTGGACATAAATTGCAAGGAAAAATGCTAGTCAGTTGGGGAATTCAATGTTGATGTGCCAGTTCAGTTGGTTAGAACAACTAGACGGAGTTCGAAAGTTCGTGTTTCAAATCACGACTACGGCATTTGATTTTTCTGGCTGATTCCATCTTTCCAAATAACCAAGAAGTACCGCATGTTCTCTAAATACGACACAAATAGTTTGAGAAACACCTTTTTCAGAAGCTATCATTTGTCAGAAGTGCTTCTTTTATTTCCCAAAAATTACCTACTACTTATTTTTATTAAATACTACTATATAGCACACACTCTTAATAAGTAATATATTTTACATAACTGATGAAAGTAGAAGATATAAATAAATGTTTACTGTTCAAAAAATACGAGGATGGTCTGAAGAGTTTCCGACCTCAACATGAAGATGGCAGCACTCGTAAATAAAAGCTAGTGAATTTCGGTATACATATGTTGACAGTTACTCACCAAAGTTTCAGCTATTTCGGATGCTCAGTTGTATGTAACAATTGTTTGAGTGAGTTGATGTGAGTGTTTTTATGAAAATGGACAAAATCGAGTATCGAGCTGTCATTAAATATTTGTTTTTGAAGGGGAACACGCCTACTCAAATCAAATGAGTTGGATTTTGTGTATGGGGACTCTGCACCATCATTTACTAAACTGAAATTTTGGGCAGCTGAGTTTAAAGGTGGCCGTAAGAGCTTGGGAGGTGAACGTCCAAAACTACAACCACCGACGAAAACCTCGCCAAATTTCACCAAATGGTGCTAGACGACAACCGAATTAAAGCGAGAGAGATAGCAGAGGCTATGAACATATCAAAAGAAGGTCTTTGTCACATATTAAATCAACATTTAGACATGAGAAAGCGGTCCGCGCGTTGGTTGCCACGTTTGCTCACATTAGACCAGAAACATGTTCGAATGAACACATTTCCAACGCTCTGTTGGCGCAGTTTAGGCGCAATAAATCTGAGTTTTGGCGCCGATTAATAACTGTAGATGAAACTTGGATACACCATTATACGCCCGAAACAAAAATACAGTCCAAACAGTGGACTGCAAAGGGGGAACCGGCTAAAAAAAAAAAAAAAAAAAAAAAAAAAAAAAAAAAAAAAAAAAAAAAAAAAAAAAATGTTTCGGCTGGGAAAGTGATGGCGACTGTTTTTCGGGACAGTCAAGGAGCTATTTTAATCGACTGTCTTCAAAAAGGAAAAAACATTACAGGAGCATCATAACTTGACAAGCTGAAGGCAGAACTTGCGGAAAAACGGCCACATCTGCAGTTTCACCAAAACAACGCACCGTCTCACACATCGGTGGTTGCAATGCCGAAAATCCACGAATTACGGTTTGAACTGCTTGACCAGCCGCCTTACCCTTTTGTTTCCCCATCTGAAAATTGCTCTTGGAGGACAGAGATTTTCGCTAAATGAAGAGAAAACTTCATGAGCTTTTTTTTTTTTTTTTTTTTTAAATTCCAGAGAAAAACGCTGAGTACTATTTGAACGGGTTACAGAGATGGGAGCATCGCTGGGAGAAGTGTGTAGAGTCACAAGGAGACTTTGTTGAAAATAAAAAATTTCTGAAACAGAATGTCATATCTTTATTAGGCTGGAAACTTTTTAGACCACCTATGTATGTTTCGAAATGTTAACTTTTTAAAACTTTTTGGAGATATTCACTTGCAAGCTTGAATTGCTTTAAAGCTGATTTAAAAGCATGTTTGATAATATGCGATTTGTATTTGTTCAGGAGTATATTTAAATGTTGAGGGAAGTTGTGTTTTGTTTTGTAATAATTCCATGTTCGTCGATTCAAGATGTGTGTGTGTGTGTGTGTGTGTGTGTGTGTGTGTGTGTGTGTGTGTGTGTGTGTGTGTGTGTGTGTGTGTGTGTGTGTGTGTGTGTAGTGTTTAACGCCCTCTTTTACTATATACGGCACCGCAGGCGGTGACACTGATGATACATGAGATGAAGATGGAGCACCGGTGGAATGAGATGGCGGGGGAAACCGGAGGTCCCGCCCCAGCACCGTGTTGTCCACCATAAATCTCACTTTGCGGTCGCCTGGGATCGAACCCGGGCCGCCTTGGTGAGAGCCAAGTGGTCTAACCACTGAGCCACGACGCGGCCTTCGATTCAAGATAATTTGTGGCAAAAGTTAATCAGGACCATATTAGAAGAATAGCTTTCGTACATTTTTTTTTTTTTTTTTTTTTTTTTTAAAATACCGGGGGTAAGCGATTAAGTGAAATTATAACTTCAATTAAATTTTAACGGACAGAGTTAATAGCTTGTGACGTTTAAGCTTATTTTAAAACTCAAGCGAACATTGTTGATGTTGCATTTCTTCTATAATTTAAAGGAATGTCCTTTCGTTTATTTGAGTACACATTCTCAAATGTGTGCTTAACTTTAAGTTTACAGTCTGCTTGTGATAATACACTTTGTAATCATTTTCTACTCTTCGTGCAAACAATTTTCACTCACGACCAATTTGCCAGCCAGATAATTCTGAATTCTGCCAGAGCCTGCAGCCACAGAGTAGTAAACGAATTGTGAACGTCAACGCACAAACTCGTTGATTTCATTTGGTACAGGGTAGCTTCGCCACGATTAGCTATATGGTGCATAATATTACACAAACGTTAACTTGCCCCTTAACCCCGTATAGTAGTATTCTCACCTGTGCAACGCTAAAAAATTATATATTCATAACAGGATAAATGTCACATAGACTAAATACAATTTCACAAGTTATTTGAATTTAATATTTAAATTAAATATCTTTTCTTCCCGCTACGCTAAAAAGAAAATCATACAAATTAAATTGAGAATTAACTTTTATTTGCATTCTCAGGTTCCTGTAATGGTTGTATTAAATTTCTCTTGAACGTTTATCGTGAAAATTGTACTGTTTTGCTTACTTTGTGTAAGCTGGAGTGTATCTTTTATCAGATATATAAGAGAATTTAACCTTTTGATTTTATGTTTTGAATTAGCTTTTAAGAAGTTAAAGCAGAGCTTTGTGGGAAGAAGAAAACATTTTGCTTCTGGCAAATTCGACCTTTATGCATGATTACATCTATACATCAAATTTCAATAGTGGTCTTTTGATAGGTTCACAGAAAAGATACAGCATCTTATAGAAGGCTGTATTCAAAGAAGATCTCCAATATCAAAGCCACGGACGGTGTGTTAAAAAGTTTTTCCTTCACGAGAAAGAGAGATCAACAGGAAGACTGAATCATAACATTCGCGAGGAAGAGAGTACCGAAATAGCTGTGATGGATTGACATGGTCATAAGAAATGCACAAGGAATCAATTTCGAATTAACGAGGCCAAGTGACACTCAGTAACAAAGTTGGATAAAAAGGAGGAGGGGGAAGTGAATAAGATGAAGGAACTGGAAATGCGCCAGTCTATCCTGCTGTGTATAAGGGGGCTATGTCGCAAACGAGTAATTAAACGGTGCTTTTGTCAATCATTAAGTTAACATTACATTAACTACGGAATGTTTAGCGTCATTTGTTTATTTCAAAATAAAATTCCATAAGGTGGCTCGCCGATGTCATTTATAGACTGCAGAAAAATATGCGTGTTTATAAACATTCCAACATATGTGTGAGTGACTGAGAGGAAGGGGGAGGTGGGGAAATGGAACCATTCCACAACATGACTCTTTTTATAATTCTATGACTAGCCTTGCATAACAGGAGTTGCAAATGTGTATCACATTTTGTGATCGTCCTTGCTGCCAAGTTAAGATAGAGTCAAGCAATCTTACGTCCGATGAATGCAATTGGTGAAATGATGCTCAAATGAGCTCAGGGTCCATTGAGCTTAGAGTTACCCGACATTCGTCTTTCAGGATAAGGGAAAAAATCTGAAAAAAAAACCTTATCCAGGTAACTTACCCTGACCGAGATTCGAACTCGGGATCTCTTGAACGAGAGGCAGACATGCTACCATGTACGTTACCGAGGCGGGCTTTTCACTTTTAAGTGCCATTTTAAAGTACCCTTTTTGGGTTTAGAGAGTATCAAAGTGTATATTGCAGTTGAATTTTCGATACAGAAAGGTATCGAATTGAACACCGTTTCGTATCTACTTACTGACACTAGTCGGTAGAGAATATAAAGAGCAATTTGATAAAATTACAAATTTTAACTGTTTTACAAATCTTTAAGAATATTTTTCACTCTAAGCACCAAATGAAAATGCATTCAAAGAATGTAGGAAACGAAACTCAAATAACTAATTCTCTTAATTGACTGACGGAGAGACTAAAATAAAACAAAACGAGTTTTTTAATGTTACAGGTAATTTGGCATGTAAGGTTGTTAACATTTATTATGGTAAATATGTAGATATCTTTAAATGTACGATTTCTAGAAGGATTTAGGGCATTTAAAATTTCCAAAATATTGTTGTATTTGCTAATACTTAACGTTAAGTATAAGACAATCATTCTAACGTTTTCCTATTTTCTCACGAACAAATACAAATACTATCAAATGTACTTTTGAACAACATTATTCGGTGAAACAAAATAATGAAAACATTGTAGCACATATGTTTCTTATTTATAGGAAATGAAAAAAGAAAAGTTACACACATGGATTTCTCTATCCTTTTTCCAACTATTCCTTATAGAACTTTTTATCTAATGCACGTTATTGATATAAGCCTTGCAGTTATGCTTCTGTACACATTTAGTTATACCTACATACTTGCAATGAGGCCAAAGCGATAATTAAGCCTTTAGTGGCGCAGTATTTGAAAAAGTATTTCAAAGAGTATTGTGTACTTGAAAATCAAAATAAATAACAATGAATATTTCGGAAATTTTTGTTAATGCTACAAGAACTTATTGGTCATAGGTTATTATATTTAACTATATCTACAGTTTTCGTATAATATTCCCTTGTATTTCTTTACCAGTTTGCTAACTTTCCAGAAAAATGAAAAATTAATTTAGAATAAAGGTGACTTCACAGGCTATACGCAGAAAATTAAATACGTAGTCATTGTTGTGCAGTATTGTAAACATATGATACTTTGTTGGAAATTGAGAAAATAAAACTTGAAGACAACTTTTTTTATACTAAGACAAGCTTCTTAAAAATTGTGTCGGACGTATCTACTTATGACAATCTAGAATTGGTCAACTGTATGACAAATAAATGCCGCAAAGTATATATGATTAATGAAATCTGATGCATGCACTTACATATATTAATTTAGTCTTTTCATAATTGCAGTTTAGTTTTTATTTATGAACAAACTATTCTGAAGAATACTTTCTCTTCTGTCTACTTCTTGCTAATAGAGATACCCATTTGTAGAAATGGATTTATTACCTATTTCCTTGAGGGGCAATAGGAAATGAAAAATATAACAGGCTTAAATTTAAAGCGATGCTTATTTTTAAGTGTCAGCACACTAGAAGAAAGAAAAGAATAACGACTGATTATAAGACAAAAGTATACTATTTAAAAATTCAGACCAATAACAAGGAATAAGTATCTCAAAAGTGATTAATTGTACAATATATATATATATATATATATATAAACTACGTACTTTAACCAGACCTGCATTTTTTGTGTAGTAAGATTTTGTCTATTTCGCACGGTTTAAGAATTATGTCAAAGTCGTTCGGAATGAAAGGACCTCGGAGGCTTAGAGCGAGTGCTTTAGTTCCCTGCGGCGGGAACGTGCCCGGGATCGATCCCATGCCTGCGGGGGTGCGGATTTTAAGTCCTGGGTATAGGACTCAGCTTCGTGAGGAAATTAAGGAGCTACGCCAGGTAGTGAACCCTGATGTAGAAAGCCAACTTTTCGGCTGGGGGTGCCGAGATGCTGAGCACATCTCCTCCACGTATCGGTTGATCAGCCACCTCTAGCGTGTGTACGTGGGCGTGAGGCCGGCAGTCGGGTTGACGGACTGAGGCCATGGGTTACGTTATATGCCATTTTAATCGAAGTAGTTAGAGCCGGTTCTGAGAAAAAGATTTCATTTAAATGGTTGTTTGGGGTTGGAGATCTTCTTGTCGTGTCCAATACGAGGTTTGGTATTTTAAAAAAAATGTTTTTGAGTTACGCGTTCTAAAAATTATTTTTAGAATGAAAGGACTACAAAACTCACATTACCAGTGAAATCTCGGTATCTTATTTTTATGTGGAATGTAGCATCTGTCTATTCTATTACGTAACTGGCAGAGTAAGTAAACTACATACAGAGATGGCACACAGACAGAAATACATATCTTTTCTTAGAATTCAGGAGAACCCAAAAAGGTATTTCCTTTGAAACTTCTTGTCAATATCGAACGTTTGGTTGGTATAAATTACTGGTTAGAAAAATTCATGTGATAGTTACATTTATGTTGTGGTTTGTTTAGGAAGTGTAACCTTGGCCAAACATCCGCCACTGCCGCGCCACCCACGCCAGAGAGTGGCGACAGTTTTAGAAATATCAACCAGCACGTAACTTTCATCACCACTGCCCTTGCTGATGTTGCTAGTATTTCGGGAACAATCATAAGCGTCTCTCTTCGACCTGAATTCGGACTTCTTTTTCGGCAATACATTACGTTACTTTATAACTTCGTATGTCTTGGCGAAAGAAGTTCAAATTAGACCTCGTAACCTCAAAGGATGAATCATTTAGACGGAAATGGGGGCACGGTCGATGAAAAACTGAACATCTCGTATGTGGCCAAACACTTTTTTTTTCTTTTCAGCCTGAGCCATGTGCTGACTGTGACCCCGAATCGTGGTAATACTAATCTGATTTAGGAGGAAAGGCATATATGTATGTATATTAAAAGAGCTTAACCAAAACGATAGAGTTGGATTATTTGTGTTTTAAGATATCAATGGATTTGTAAGCACAATCAAATGGAAGGAATAAGCAAGCACATAAGTACGAAAAATTAAACAAATAAGCACCTAAAATAAGCAAATAAAAATAAAAGTTTAATCAGAAACGCATTGTTTGGTAGAATTTTTACCTTACGCTTGTTACAGTATACGAGAGAGTTATCCTGAGATTTTTATTTGTCCCATTTATACCCTTCTTTTAACTCTAATGGTCATATCGGCGGCCGTTTTCCTGTGAAACGTCGAAGGTGTTATCTCGTATTCGTTGGGTTTTAATCATTAGATCACGCAGACATTCGCTCTCGCATTCATACTTCCAGGCTCTGGGGAAGATGAGGAATCATCTTGGTCGGAGAAAAATCCCCACCCCCACCGCCGGGAATCGAACCCGGGATCCCTTTGAGATATTCTTGTGGGAGCTCCTGCGTTTTTTTGTGGAAAAAATGTTATACTGTGAAAAGGATGCCTGAGCGTCGCATTACGTTTCTGTACCAGAAAGTTTTGTAGAAAGTTTACAGTGTCTTGTAACCAGAAATTTTCATTGATATTTTACTGAGTTTTTCAAAGGCAGTTTTAGCAATACTGTGAATCTCTGAAGACAGCGTTACTGATATTTCATATATCAAACAAAGTGAATGCTCCAAGGTGTTATAATAGCAGGTATTTTGGAGGAAAGGTTACAGATGTACTATATCTTATTTTGAATGCCAATATTAGCAAAACATTCTTGTGCTTTGTGGATGTTGCTTGTCTCTTCTGCATCACAATCAACACTGTTTTATTTCATTGAAATGTTCTGCGTAGAATGACATAGCTTTTAACCAAGAGAGGAGGTAAAGACAAATTTGGAAGGACTTGATGAAATTTTTTAACTCTAATCGGCGACGTAAGAACGCTAGATACAAGAAGATCTGGCTCTTTCGGCGAGACGATGATGGCTAGGTGTGAAAATTTACTTTTAAATTAATGTGGTTTGCATAAAATAAGCACACTGGCTAAGAATCAACGCAAACAGCTAGAATCACCAGAGATGAGATTTTTGAGAAGCGTGGCAGGTTATAAAAGAATAGACCACGTAAGAAACGAGAAAATAAGAGAAGAGCTTGGGATTTTTAATTTGAACAGTAAAATAATAAAGAACAAAAATGAATGTAAAAATCATATTTTAAGAATGGACGTGGAACGACTTCCAAGAAGAGTTTTAGATTATATGCCGAAGGGAAAGAGAGATGTGGGACGCCCAGCTCTACGTTGGAAGGATCAGAGAGAACGGAACGGGTCACAGGGCCCAATCCTTGAGGATGACGACGATGATGATGATGATAAAATAAGCCATTTTAATTAAAAAGCATAACATAAGAAGCATTCACCGGATTTCAGCAAAAAAAAAAAAAAAAAAAAAAAAAAAAAAGTATTTATAAGCATTTTGCTTAGAAATACGGGCTCTGGAGAAATAGGAAATAGGAAGCAGGTAGCAACAGATGACAGTGGACGAAGAATTCGAAGTATTAGAGGTAAGAAGGACTCATATTTGCATTCAGTTCATAACCAAAATATTGAATTATGATGCTCTCGATAACTAAACTTTGGTTTTTCGGTTGCAATGCGTTGTGTAGCAGAAAGCAGGAATCAACAGATAAATGTTTATCTAACGACGGTATGATATTTCTTATACATCTTACATTACATGTAACAATCTCCTGACATTTTATATCACATTCATATCTCTAGGCACTAGTCATTACTTTTGTGCAGCGATTAGTTTCACATGAGATCACTTCTGACGTTTGCAGATATAATTTCATGACACGTGTAATTAAAAAGGGGATTCAGGAGATTGAACCGATGCAAAGCTAAATAATAGCTTTTAAATATCAAATTCTCTGATTCGCGCGAAACTACTGAATAGCATATTTAAGTTTGATTTATGAGTCACTATTTTTACACTCAAACTTCACTTACTTGTTGTTTGAGTGTAAACATAGTGACTCATAAATCAAACTTAAATATGAAGAATACTTCACTGTTAATAATGCTTCTGCTTTTAATATTTATACTGAATAGCATTTAAAAATGACAGAAGTACCGAAATATTCAAATTGATAGCAACGAATGTCTTGCAGATCTTGAAGATGTTTTAAAAATTGGCTTCTTATATTCAGCTGTATTGTTTATTTTCTTATCATTTTCTGGTATGTTTCATAAATCTAGATTATGTATCGCTTTTATTTCCTGTTCTATCTTTCAGCTATACTGATTTTTGTAGATATATTGAAATTATTTTTACATGATAATCCTCGTCTTTAGACAGACTACATGAACTATATCTACAATGTTAAATTTCTAAACTTTGGATTTACATTTTTTTAAAAGAAATTCAAGTATTATTTTGATAAAGTTTATACATTAATGTGGACATTTAATTTAGTGGTAGCAGCAAAAACAGGTAAGGAATAAGTTTAATATATATATTTAGAAATTATAGTATGAAGATGTCCAATAAAAATCTAAAGCTATGGCTTTAGAGAGAGCGTTTCCAGAAGTATCAAACTACTTTTGAGTAATGGAACAATAGAATAGGTTAACTGTTTTATATACTTAGGATGCTGGATTTTCTACGAACAAGAAAAGGATGTAAATAAACAGTTGAATTAATGCAGCTACACAGAGGGCTTTGAGGAATAACATAAGAAAAGAATCAATAATTATATTTTATTAGATGTTAGCTGAACCTTTATTATTTTATGTTAGTAAAAATTGGGTCCTCAGCAGAGCATTTAAACGAAAATACCTAACTTCAGAAACATAGTTTCTCAGACTCATGTCTGAATATAGATTAAAGGGATCACACAACGTTCAAACACCAACATGAACTAAACGCTTAAAATTGAAGGAGCAAATTAATAAATAAAATGGCAATGGTTCCAGCACAAAGAGTGGATGAAAATAGAATTACAAAGCAGGTATTTAAATATAGACCTGAAAGCTGGCGTTCAATAGGACGACCTATAACCAAATGAGATGTCTTTGCGTCGGAACAGGCTTTATAGCCTAGCTGTAACAGCAGCAGCAAAATAACTTAACAGTGAAAGTATTTTATTATAGTTGTTTTCAGCAGCCACATCTTCATCTCAAAAGTTTTAGTTACCGAGTTGAACATTTGAGAAAATAAGAATTAAATACTGGAGCAGCATACAATTTTTTATTAATAATGGAATCATTAAGTCGTTTCAGGTTTGGGTTTTTAACATAAAATATTTCATGGATATTCGTTTTACTCCATCTGCTTTAACTGTGATTTATTTATTTTATTTAAATCAGTGCAACGATTTTTTTAATTAGTTCAACGTTAAGTCATATCGGACGGTGAAGGAATTAGGTGAAATGATGCTCAAATGAGTCCAGGGTCCATGGAGCTTAGATTTACCCGACATTCGTCTTGAAGGTTAAGGGAAACCCCGGAAAAACTTTTCCAGGTAACTCATCCTGACCGAGATTTGAACTCGGGACCTCTTGAACGTGAGGCAGACATGCTACCATCTACGCTATCGAGGCGGGCGTGCAACGATTTATCACATTGTTTAAATCGTAGAAACTCTTAAGATAAAGATATGGCTATTGAAAAACAACTAAGAAATGTGTAGCATTCAATTTCCAAGATTTAAATACACTCCGATACTTTTTAATCACTTTCATAAAATTCACCTTAATAAAAGTACTTTCATTGCGCTGCTTTTTCTGCTGTCGTTACAGAGCTAGGCTGTAGAGCCTATTCCGATACAAAAGCATCTTTCCATTTTGTCATAGGCGTCCCACTGAACGCTGTTCTTCAGGTACAATTAAAATACTTTTGTAATTCCACTTTCATCCATTCTCTGTGCTGAGACCATTGAGGTTAGTTTAGCTTTATAAAAATGGATACATTTTGTATAAATGCAACATTTTTTTAATTTATAAAATGGAATATATCGTTAGAAATTAAATGCTATAGACACGTTAATTTGTAGCAGCATTTTCTGTCCAAAATCTGTGATTATCCTGTGACTTCAGTTCTGTTTTTAGTCGTTCAGTATTTTGATCCATGATGTAGGTTTGCAGGTTTCTCAGGGGTAGGCAAATGATCAATAGGAACGGCTTCAAAATGTTACATGTTCCTAGCTGGCTTGAGTGCGGTGTGATCATCCTGTACGATGACCAAGGGAGAGACCTCGCATCAGGATGTTAGGAAAGGTTGGGCCTATGCCACTACAATCATTCATTACACTCCATTCTTCCTTCCTCGCTCGTGTGTGGTACAGCTTTTTAAATGGGAAGCTCCATGCTGGGTAATTGGGGGTGAAATTGGACGTGATGGGCGACGGAGGCGGTCGTCGCGGCGCCGGACGAAACGACGGGCACCCGGCCAGACAGACGGACTGCCTCACACGCCGCGACACGTGGGTACGTACCAACCTCATGTCAGGTTTGCTAAATTCCTACAATTCCACCAGTTATGTATACTAAGCAAGTAAGTAAGGTTGTGTGTACTTCCCTGATATGTTTGAATAAGTGTTATAAATGGACAAAGGTAATTTAAATAATTATTCAAGAACACAGTTTGAACGTTATAGAGCACACTGTACCTGTGAGAATTGAGAAGATGTATGCAAATTCTGTTACGATGGCTCCTAAATCCGTGATAGAGGTAACCTGATTCATTTTATAGTACCCAAATTCTGTGATATCCAAACAATAACGACATTCAATGACGTTAAACTCATTAAAACTATTGTCAACGTTATTACATTTATATTTAAATCTTAATTATTTACTTTAAATTATCCAAAAGTATTTTTTCCGGCAGTGTCTTCAGAAAATTGTAATCGCTTCATTAAGTTCATTGAACAAAACCTTCTGCAGGTAATATCCCCCTTCTCAGTGCTCTGGGACATAAATACTATTGGGAATGAGAAAAGTTAAGCAATAATCTATTGGGTACGTCAAAACTACCATCTCTTGCAGTATAAGACCAAGACAGGATACTGAATTTCGTATAACGAATTTAGACATCTTTGTCTTATTCTATCAAAAAAAATTGATGTCGAGATTTCAGTAACTGTTTAGGTAATAATAATAATAATAATAATAATAATAATAATAATAATAATAATAATAATAATAATAATAATAATAATAATAATAATAATAATAATAATAATAATAATAATAATAATAATAATAATAATAATAATAATAATAATAATAATAATAATAATAATAATAATAATAATAATAATAATAATAATAATAATAATAATAATAATAATAATAATAATAATAATAATAATAATAATAATAATAATAATAATAATAATAATAATAATAATAATAATTATAATAATAATAATAATAATTATAATAATAATAATTATAATAATAATAATTATAATAATAATAATTATAATAATAATAATTATAATAATAATAATTATAATTATAATAATTATAATAATAATAATTATAATTATAATAATTATAATAATAATAATAATAATAATAATAATAATAATAATAATAATAATAATAATAATAATATAATGAAACAGTGTAGGCATACGCGCATAACTGAAAAATGGAACATCAAACTTATTAATTTGAGCATCTTCCGAAGATGCGATAAGGAAAATTTCAAGATTTTTATTGTTGTAATTTTACGTCCTCCAACGTTGTCATATTGGACGATGAATCAAATGGGTGAAATGATGCTCAGATGTGTCCAGGGTCCATGGAGCTTAGAGCTACCCGACATTCGTCTTTAAGGATAAGGGAAACACCCGAAAAAAAACTTATCCATGTAGCTCATCCTGACCGAGATTCGAACACGGGAGAAAGAAAAGGAGAAAATCTTTTCTCTTCACACTGCTATTTACATGAAAAAGTTTTCTGTATTTAAATAAAATGTATACTTTTATTATATTGCGAATATTCTGTGAATTCTTCATTCTGAGTTAATTTTGTATTATCTACATTGTTTATTTAACAGGTAAGTCGTAAGAGACAGATAAATTGTAATATAGAAAGTGTGATCTGTTTAAAACAATTTTATCTGTAATAGATTCCTGACCTCACTCCTGCGCATCTATCATTCGCAGATATCCATTTTGGAAGTGTTTCTTGAGATTTTGGAAGATTGTGGAGTTTCAAGGTTCGCATATAGCGACCCGCTTATAAGCACACGGCTATCGCCTCCTCTACTGAATTTTCAACTGTGACCTTATTCTCGACAAGGGGGGATAGGGCTAAGATAGTGCTCAAATGTTTATTCCTCCTAGCTCTTGTTTTACACGCTGCTTCAAAAGTAATTTGTTTCTTTTCTGGGACAGTAAAATACGATATGTTATGCAGAGTACCCTTAGTGATATATTACCACATTAAACAAAACAATTATGACCATACAAAGAAATCACACGATATAATGTAGCAACATCGGCACTGCTTACAGTTCAACTCTACTGTATACAGTAAATTGGAACTGCCGGTGTTATTAATCTTGCATCGTATTAGTAAATTCAGCACTTTCAAGGACAAAGAAATTCTCCTGAGTAAATGACAGCATTCATCTTTTATCTACTATCAATGTGTAGTGTAATTATTCCTGAAACCGTATGTATAAATTCACTTGAGTAGATATTGTGAGAATAGATTGTAGATGTTAGAGAAAGCATCTGAATGCAGTGCATCAAAACTCTGTATTTACGTAATCAGAGGCACAAAAATGTCACTTTCCATGAAATCACAATATCCGAACTGTTACGTTGAATGTAGCTAGTAAGAATGATAAAATCTGTGGTCCCGTTGATAGATCTGGAACAATCTTCCAAGAGGCCAATGAATTCAATGACCATCTCTTGCTGTGGATGCAGGCTCATACATATGTCACACGGCGCGAAGGTGGCACGTTACTGACGTCATCGCAGCACATAAATATGAAACAGTTGGCTCACAACATTATGTTCTAAGGGTCATCCTTCCTTGTGCCCCAAATTTGTGTTAATTGGTAAAATTACCAACGCCATAATGAGACGTGCACCAACGAAAAGCGACCGTTTCTTGGAGTCAAGTGGGATACTTTAATGGAGACAGTTTGAACGTGTCTCCAGCTATTGCTGGAATTTTCCAATGCATGCATTTGGAGCTTGTTGCATGTGTAATGTGCCATTCATAATGTTAGACAAGTCACCTGCAGATGATCCAGGAATTCTAGATTTCTCGTTATTCTTAAATCACCAATCAAATAAAGCAAGAAGAAAAGAAAGAAATAAGAATCTGTTGTGGCACACCACATGATTTTGTTTCTACTTTTCACTTTCAATACAAAGGTTAGCCTAGCATGAGTTCAAACTAAGTATGCAGGCTTATTATCTACCACGATTTTGTTTCCAATATTTTCTTTTCATTCCGTTTCAGGTGTTCTTTTGGGCATTGCACACTTGACTCTGATTGTATCTTTCAACCCTTGTCTACGGACGAACTTGAGTGGAAGAATAGTTAATTATTGTTTGAAATTTGTTTGTTGGTCAGGCTGTCCCATCAAATGCTGTCGTACGTTGTTCAGTGATCCAGTTGACAGAGAATGCAGTCCGAATAATGAAAACACCTCAATTTATCCCAGTGCATTCCGCAGTTCGAAAATTATGCACGTAAGGTTAAGGCTTTTCTTTTTGGCGCAACATTTACATTTGTTATTCTGAGATTTTAATTTAAAGGCACCTCTTTTATATATTGCATTCCCTTAATTAATTGATTTATTTTGATGTTCGCAGTTTTTCTGTTTTTCCGCTTTTAGTGTCCTGTAATTTGTAGCTTTGTTTGTGTATATTTATTCGTATGGTGTGCCTACCTTTTTCTGTGGTGAGGTCTATTTGTCGGCCAGATATTCCATATTTCGAAATTACGTAATTAAAAATGCATGCATAAATATTTAAAGTGATCACGGAATGTGTTTATAACTGGTATGGTGTGCCCTCTAAACTCGTCCTGAAGAAAATTGAGGCGCTGAGAACCATAAGGGCCCCAAAGCACAAAAACATAGTTTTGAGAAAAATGGATGTTTGTTCAAATCAGGGATTCCCTTGCAAACGCGATATAAAGAGTAAATTATTTTGGTAAAACTAGATAAAAATTGAACAGCGCAGAGCAGACGAAATGATATTTTATACTTTGCTCCCTTAAATATCAGGAAGAGCTGGCAAGACAGCTTCAGCTGGTGGACCACAAGGTTGGCAAATGTTAGGAGCATGCATACATGCTAAAATCGTAAAATAGATGATGTTGTGCTTTTGACCCTTATGATTTTAAATGCCTCAGTGGTATTCCACCCAAAAATAAGATGCCAAGATTTCGTCGGATGTAGAAGTTTTGTTACAAACCAGAAAATTATGAGGACAGCAGGAGCACTATGGATGAGACAAGCTAAGGACAGACAAATGTGGAGAAAAATGGAAAGAGCAGCCGCCCACAAATAAACCACCTACTAGTTTGCAACAGAAATGTCTGTGTTAGTGTTAGTGCTAAGTTGAAGTATAGTTCAAGGAGAAGTAGGATCAATGTAAATTACAAAAATCAAGTTCTGCAAGGAGAACTTAAGATGATGGGTCACCAAATTTAGCAGAGTTGAAATTATAGAAATATCACAGATCCATCACCTTAAGCTCAGTGGGACATAGTTTATAGAACATAGTAGAACAATCTAAAATATATCTAAGTATACGGTGTACAGAATATAGAACATTACATTACTAGTTATCACAATAGATAAGGAGGTACCGACAAGCAAGCGTGAGGCTCTTAGGAGTTGCTACGCTAATGAGGTCAAAGCAAGTCCCTGCATTAGCAGGAGGCCTTTGCCCTTTAGAGATTGATCGGTTATTTATTATTATTGTTATTTTATATAAGTTTTGAGACACTTTGAATCCAAAATCAGGTTTTAAAAGTGAATTTGTGTTTGTATATGTGTATAAACACAGGTGACGCAAAAAAACCGAATATTTGAACCGTCCAGTAAATCTAAGGATGATGTAAGAACACATTTTTTTCATACGTAATTGAACACTACAACTTGCCATTTAAGAAACTGATGGAATGTATAATTTTTTAAAATAATTTTCTACCAACTCCTCAAGGCTGCCACATGCATTTCAAACATTCCCATTTGTTGTGTCGCCTTTTATGTATGTTTGTGCACAATAGATATTAATCAAAAGCCAGAGCCCATTAAATACCAAATTTGGTATTAAGTTCAGGATATTCTAAGGATGCAGCAAGATTTTCAGGAAAATATCCCTCTCCAAATTAATATATATATATATATGGAAAACGATTAATTATTATTGATGTTCTCAAAAATTGTTGACAATGTGATTAAAATGTTTTAAACTTACTTTCGTGAAAAATAAAACTGAATTTTCTTGAATAGCCTGTGTTGTCCTCTTCATTCTGAATGAACATTTTGTAACTGGTAAACTGTAAAAAATACATAAAATATCATTGCAGGAAAAATAACATTTATGTTGGATTGAATGTTCAAACTCTCCTGTGTAATTATTTATGTGATTGACAAGTAGCATATAGGTAAATAAGCGTTTATATTTATTAGCGAGTAGGGAAATTCTTACGAATGCAAAGCAGTGTTTCCTTTTCTGTTTTTACTAAAATAAGTCCATAAAACTTTTTTAAAAATAGTTTTAATAAACATTGCATGAATTGTATATTAAGTGAAGAAGAGCAGCACTGCCCGCCTCGATAGCGTAGATGGTAGCATGTCTGCCTCACGTTCAAGAGGTCCCGAGTTCGAATCTCGGTCAGGGTGAGTTAACCTGGATAAGGTTTTTCTGGGGTTTTCCCTTAACGTGATAGACGAATGTCAGGTAACTCTAAGCTCCATGGACCCTGGACACATTTGAGCATCATTTCACCCATTTCATTAACCGTCCGATATGACTTAACGTTGGAGGACGTAAAATTAAAAAAAAAAAAAAAAAAAAAAAAAAAAAAAGCACTCATTGTGAGAGTGCAGTCCTCATATTCACCAGCTTCATTTCCAATTTATTTGTAGTAAGTTAAGGGCTTCTTAGTTTTATGAAAATAATGAACTTTTGAAGTTAGTAAATAATTAGGCTGTTTTCTTATTGTTTTGTAAAAAGGTTATCTACTCGACTACTATATTCATCGACTGGTAAAATATGTAGGTAATGCAGCCCTTCCAGAACTTGCAAAACTTGAGGGCGAAGAGGTCAAGTAAGTCAGACCACCCTGAGTTTCGCATTCTTTTGTGTAAATATTTGAGGATTGTTAGTCCGTGGTTAGCAGTAGCCGAGCTCTACGAAATTTAGAGTTATATGCGATAATTGGAAGGATTTACCATAAACTCTTTTGGATCATTGTGCAGTGATCTAATGAAGAATGGGGAAGGTAATATTCGAGTTTACGAAACTACAACGTCTGCAAGTTACGTAGAGTACAACAAATGGAAAAGCAGGAGATAGGTAGGATCTTGTAGGACGGGGGTTTTTACTAGAAAAAAAAGTAAATATGTTAATATTAGACCACGCAATATAACACTTCTTTTGAATTATTAATTGTAATGCACAAAATAATAATCTTATTTTGTAAATTGGTAGAGGAATTATTATGTTCAATTTTTATAGTGATCTGGCACGCTTAGGTCGTCAACCCTATGGACGAGGACCGTTAATTGTGGACATTTGAAATACTATTACTGAAAACAGCCCTGTTTCGAATTTGCACGCTGTCGTCAGCACGGAAGGGCACATAGCGGATGTGAAGTGCTTCAACAGCACTAAACATTTGGTCTTTTTCTATCGGTGAAGTCATTCTGATATTCCGCTTGCACGTCTCTTTTACAGAAACGCTTTGGTCTTTGACAGGAAGAGATCCTTGGCACACCTTCCTGCTTTCCTGTTCCGTGGGATTGACTTTTAGTGGTCATAACTTCTGCGAACCTCAAACTCTCGGGGTACTGAGGGTGGAGACGCCGCAGCTCTGCTCGCGTATTCATTGGCTGTAAACATTTACTTCATCCTCTCAATTTTTGTTCCCTGTATTTGTGTAACCTTTAAAAAACAATAGGAACTCTAATATAAAATTCAAACAAAGGGTTAACGGTTGATACCAGAAGTAATGATGGGCAAGATAATTTAATAAATAAATTATAGGTATATATGGAAGTAAACATTGCAATAAATGATCTTTCATATAGAGTCTACATGAAAAATTCAAACCCACGGCCCCGATTTCAATAACGGATCTCCTGGTTTCCATCCAGTCGCTCTAACCCTTTGAGCTACCGTGGCCAGCTTGCCGTCATAACATTAAATTCTCTATTTGACTCGTATATTTCCCCGGTAGACCACTAGGGGCACTCGCATTGGAGATACAGTTTGTGGCGACTTACTATCGTAAGTACTTGAGTTCCAGGCTTCGTCATTTAACTCTTATTATTTTAGTTAATTGATGCAAATTAATCATTTCTTCACACTAACCGTATATAGGATAGCTTTTTGATAGATAGAGTCAATAGTCAATGCCACGTCTAGGAGATCCGTGGTTCAAATCCCAGCCGTGGCATTGGATTTTTCATGTTAACTCTTAGCTAACTCTCATGTTAGCAATTTTAAAACATCACACAGTAACAGTGGCGTTTCAGATATGAATTAGCAGTTTTAACAGTTAAGTGTTTTTGCAGTCTTAAAAAAAGGCGTTTGTGATCTCTTATTGGCAGCTCCAGCGCTTTAAGACCGAGCTACATATGCAAGCTTAGCGGTAAATTTGGCTGTACATTTGTGCAACTAATACTTTTAGCATTATCTATTATTATTATTATTATTATTATTATTATTATTATTATTATTATTATTATTATTATTATTATTATTATTATTATTATTATTATTATTATTATTATTATTATTATTATTATTATTATTATTATTATTATTATTATTATTATTATTATTATTATTATTATTATTATTATTATTATTATTATTATTATTATTATTATTATTATTATTATTATTATTATTATTATTATTATTATTATTATTATTATTATTATTATTATTATTATTATTATTATTATTATTATTTCTGCTACTGGTGTAGAAGCAAGTATTTTTAAACAGTAAACTCTGGATACTTTCAGAAGTTAGCAGTTACATTTCGAGAGATATTCAGAAAAAGTTTCAACTCATTTCGAATAGAGTGAGTGAGTGAGTGAGTGTGTGGTGTTTTAGGGCCCGTCGACAACAAGGTCATTTGGGCCCGAATTTCGAATAGATGAATGTGTGTTAGTCTCCATTAAATTTATGCTTTAATTAGTGTTGTTTATCCTAAATATAAAGATCTCATAGTTCTTCATTGAGCTTCAGGCAAGAGATACACTGGAGAAAGAGATTGAAGAGGCCATAGCATGAACATCTCGGTACAGAAAGGTGTGCTACTTCCTCTCTTGCTTTGTGATCGGTACTGTTTCTCATAGTGAACGGTTTACATAAACGAATAACAAAGAATAATTCGTATAACTATTTTGCACTCGTCATTTGCTCGCAACTTTACCTCGTAGCTGTATCGTAAAGTCAAAAAATAGCATTTTGCACCCTCAGATCCTAAAATGGCACTGCAGGTGGTGACGTTTATGATAAAAGAAAATGCTAATGTGAAAGGAACTTACAGAAAGAATTGTTCCAGGCCCAAGTTGTACTTCAGCTTTACTTACCAACCATAAGGACTGAGGAATCGTGTAAAATGCCTCAATCAGGAGGAAAAATTGTTGATAGACCCAGAAAATTATTGAAAAATAATCTTTATGTCAACCGAACAGAAACGCTGCTAATATTAAAATAATAAGTTACAAATGCAAATGGCCAAGAATTAGTTGTCCATTTACGACCTAATAATATGAAAGATGTGGAACAATTCTCAATTCTCTCCGTTTCACTTCAAAACATTGTTATTTAGTGTTAATTAAAAAAAAAAAAACAGCTGAATCGGTAACACAAAGAAGTTCAACTGTTTATTTGAACGTTTATTGTGTAAAACAAGTGACAGGCTATACAGTCTACATATAATAAAATAGTAGACATTGTTTACAAAAAATGTAGGGTGTAGTTTAAAAATGTTTCCGATGACATCAGAACTTGCACAGAAATTATATTAAGAATGTTTTATTTCTGCGAAAAGGGGGAATTTTAAAATATACTGTTTGATATGTCCGAGCGTTTTCTGAAACATTTTCATTTAATGTGGCAGGAATTGTGTGGTACTTCCGAAACACATTGTATGTTCCAAAACGTCTTAGGTAGTTGCATTTCGCATGTGTATCACGAGAGCTTAATTGTAAGTTTGATTGGCCAGAATATTTGCAGGGCGCTGCCTTCAATTGGAGCATTCTAGGCACAGTTCGCGTCATATACTCTTATACATGTTGCATTGTAAGCCAATGAAGTTTCTACAATCAGAGCATAACACTTGGACTAGGTTACTGCTTAACTGAACATATAGTTATTCCTTTAGAACGTTTCTATACCGGAATCATTCCGAATTAAAAGAATTAAGGTTATTTTATCCCCCCCCCCCTTCTACAAGTAGCTCACCTACTCAACATTGCACATATGGTGCTCGAAATGACTGCCAGTGTAGGTGTCTGTCTTATTTGAGAAGAGGTTGATCAGGAAAAAAGAAATCTAAGGCGACGTCGCTAGAGTCAGGAATAACATTCAACTGTCTTGCTTTAATTCACCAAGACGTAACCTTTTGTGCTTCTTCTGCAAATAAGAAAGCCTTTAAATGACATTATTTTACACTTTTGGACCGTTATGACATTTAACAAGGAATAATAATAAACCCGTAAGAAAACATGCTTAAAATCTCTTTTCCACACGAAATGTAATTATCCAACATTAATTAGTTTAAGGAATTAGAAGACAAAAAGGAATGTCGAGGGAGAATATCCATTATTATCACGTTGCTTCTTCTTCGGATGGAGTAATTGGAAGTGACAGAGATGAAAATCATTCAGGTAAAGCAGAATTAGTTGCTAAGGAAGCCTGCACACTTGTTAGTGTACTTTACAAATTACAAAGTTAGTCTTCGGTGCAAGACTGGCTGGGAGCGCTGGCGATGATGACACAGGGGAATGAATGTGTGAATCAGCAGAGCATGGCTTCATTAAGGTCGGCGCACAAACTCACTCGGATCGTACAAAAATTTCCAAGCTCACGGTTTATGATAATTGTGTTTGGTTAGAATTATTCGCGAGCACTACCGTAAAAAACACCGGCTTAAGATGTAATCGCTTCTTAAATCTTGCCACAGAAAAAATATAAAAGCCTGCATAATGTGCCATCGCAGTGCATTTGTCTTAATTTGTCACCTTCCCATCCCCATCGTTAAGTTACATCTTATTGCTTCTTTTACCATCTGCCCCAGTTCTTTTGCGTGTAGTACCATCTTTACTTTTTCTTTGCTTGGGCATATTTGTTTGCTAACATTTCTTTTTGTTGTAATAAATTAATTTTCATTACGAGACGTTTAGGTCCTATAAAATCCTATAAACTATACGGGGTGAGTAAAAGGTATGGAACAAAGCTTGTAGCTTTGTTGTTATAGTTTTGGGAAGTTATATTTTATGGAAAAGCTGTAAGATATCAACGTGTTTTCATATTATTATGATTATGAACAGTGTGTGACTTTTTTAACTGCTACATTTTTTTTCTTCATGTTTTGGTCTTCAGGTCCCGGAACATATAGATAGATGCTTTTTTGAACTGTAATTTAAATTTATTAGGACGTATTAGAGTACATGGAATTTAAAGCAAGAAAACACATTCTTAACAAAAAAAATTAGTGGTGCTGTGTTGTAACATATGATGAATTTACTTTTAAAGGTGCTGCAAATGACCTCCAAACGATGCCAAAGTCTGTCCTTGAAATAAATTAATGTTTCCAACAACACTGAATCACACCGAGCGGGATGGCTCAGGCGGTTTCGTCTGTGGCCCGCATTCGATTCCCGTGGCCGACCTACCTGACCCATGGGTTTTTTTCTGGGGTTTCCCGGGTCGCTAGGCTGTAAATGCTGTGTAGATTAATTACATCCCCCGAATTTCCTGTCCCTCCATTTCATCTCCATTGTGATTTCCATTCATCTCTCATCTGATGGTCTCTTTCAGGGTAGAAGTGTCGGCGGCTGTCTCGGCGGTGCATGGCAGAATGATATGCTCTGAGGAAAAACTATACCCTCTTCCGGTAGGTCGGTTGCCGGTCTCCGCTCCTCTGCTGGGGCCATTTCGGGACCGCCAGCCAGGGACCTTTCGGGCTCGGATCGCCTGCCTGCCTGCTGGGCTCGTCGTCCCGCACTAGGGAAGTGTGTCCGTTGTCCTGGCCTGTCGGGGGAAGTCTCTATCCAGATAAACTGTAGGACCCTGCCCTTTTACTGTTGTGGCTCCTTGAGTCGGCCGCCCTCTGTCTTCTTCGCCTCATCCTTCCTCCCGAGGGTACCCCACTTGGGGGCATAGGAAGAATGGGCCCAGTATGGTGGCCTACGTACCGAATCGAAATCCTAATTCTAACACTGGATCACGGATCATTATTAGTGTTTCTATTCGTTGTCTTTCTGCAAGTTGTTCCATGACTAATTACACTGGGCAACAAACAAAATAATTTTTGAATGTTTCGAGCACTTCATGAGGCAATTCCTACTAATTTTGGATTGAGAAAAACAAATATGACAATGAACAAATTTTATTAGCTCTATATTAACGGACTGAGAGAAAAGGATACATTACATACATGCTAACAAAAATGAAAGTGCATTTGATTTTTAAACTGGTAATTACATGCTAAGAGTTCTAAATTGCTAGAAAAATACTTCGCAGATACTCCTGTCTGAAGAGAATCATGTAGTGGCCTATTGACTTCGTCGTCTTTTAGCTTGCCTCTTGTGATGGGAGTTCAGCAAAATCCCTATACAAATATCAACAGTAATCCGCAAGCAATACTTCATTCCAACGACCCTGATATCTTTGTTCCATAACAGAAATGTCCTGATGAAATCTCTCCCCATGCTCATCACTAACAGCTCCACAACTAGGAGGGAAAAAGTCTAGGTGGGAGTGGAGAAAATGGATCTTAAGGAATATGTTGCGTCCAAGGTTAGGGTATTTTTTGCAGGAGCACTGTCATCAAATGCTTGTAGGTGTCATCTCTTTTGTTGCCTAAAAATCCATGAACAACACCCTTGAAGGCCTCCCGAGCTTCCTTTTCTTTCCCCTCCAAAATTTGTTCAAATGCAGGGTCCTTTACAAGTTCTGTTGTTTGTGGTCCGACAAAACTGCCTTCCTTAACTTTTGCATCACTTAATTTCCAAAATTTCTCTCTGATTGTGTTTTGTTATTTGACAGGTGTGCCAACTCCCCCAAAAATTTCCCCCAAATTTGAAATCTTTACTCTAAAATATTAAATGTCACTTTATCTTCAAAACAAGAGCTAATTTATCATTTTTATGGTGATTTTTGAATTCAGCAGATGGAAATACATATAAATTCACTATTTTTAAGCCCGAAAGCTTTCATTGTTGCCCAGTGTTAATACTTTCAAATACAGTCAGCACAGAGGTGTGGCTGAAGAGTCATCCTTCTTCGTGGAGAAACAGCCTTCGACGTTTTGCTCTTCCGGAACTCTGTCCCTTATTGACGTTATGATGAAGTTATAATAATAGACGGTGGATAGTAAGTAGTTTCTTTTTTATGAAGTATCACAAGTTGTAGGATGAAAGAGAGGATATGTTGTTAATTATAGGAGACTATTGAGCTTATGATGGGCCTAAGGTGAGTCTGGGACGCTTGCAGGTTTCCCCGGGGTCAATGTATATTACTTTCAGGAAGATTTTGCAATGAAGTGAGCATTGTTTCCTTATTTCCTTAGCTTTTGTTAGTGTTTGTTCAATCCAAAGCTATATATTGAAATGGCCTACTGTATTGTTTAATTCAAAACCTATTGACTTTGAAGTATTAATGCCTTTTTCTTTGCTCTGTACACATCAATAGGGCCCTAATAAATTTAAATTGCGGTTTGAAAGGATTTTTATTTATGCTTTCTGAGACTTGAGTAATACAAAATAAAGAAACATTGCCATTAAATAAAGCTCACATTCTTTATTTGCAATCATAGTAATGTGAGGATATGTTGATATCTTACAACTTTCTTAAAAAATCACTTCATAGTTGCAGCAGTGGGGCTGCAGGCATTGTATCATACGTTTTACCCACCCATATAAATACATGATAAGAAAAGTATAAAATATAGGCATAAACTTCATAGTTTTAATTGCAAGTAAACTAAATTTCCAATTTATATTAACGATTTAATAAAAAGTTATAATAGGTCGTTATCCTAATATGTACGTATATAAAGGAAAGTCATGGCGTGACGTCTGTAGAAACGCAAATTGCGGAGTGAAAATTATTAAACAATTCTTATTCTTTACAATTGGTATGTCCCAAAATCTTGATATTAAAATGTATGAGTGAATGAATGAATTTTTATTAACATTTGGTCACAATTTAATATTATTGTAATAACTTTCCTTAGATCTGAAATACTTTATTTATTTTCTTAGGGTCCTATACGACGGAACAACCTGTTTACAGTGTGAATGGTAGTGTTTTCCTCTTTTTGGGCGTAATGATTTTCTACCTTTTCCCTAACCTATGCTTTTCCCACTTTCCAGTTAGACTTCCCTTTTATTTTATAACCCTTCTTATTCACTTCCCCTTTTTCTCAGCGTATCTTCTCAACTTAGTTCTTACTTAATTATCATTATATCTTCTCTAATCTTCTTTACCCCTATTTAATTTTGTACACTTTAACCTCCCTTCCATGTGTATCCTTGTCTATCTTTTATCAGTTTTCCTATAATTACAAAATTATCTTTCCCTGATTAAAATGTACTACCTGGTATAATTCTCTTATTTTTAACATACTGGTTTATTAATTTCTATTAATTCTCATTTTCTTCACTTTAGTACTTAACTGTCTTTCTTTTCCATTTCAAGATGTACCATTTTTCACTTCGTCAGTACCTTTTAACCCTTTACCTTTTCACTCTCGCTGCAATTTCTATCCCCACTTACTTTATGGTGTCAGATGACGTACTTTTTCATACTTCTTTGTGCTCTTTGGTTCCTTGTATAATCTAACACCATTTCGCTTTTCACTGTTTTCTTCCCTCCATATCTTATACACCTTATTTTCTTCTCTATCCCTCCCAAAAGGTATATTTCTCTTCTGCTTTCTTATCTACCATTAGAATTTTTCAATATGACAGCTTTCTCGCTTTATTAAAGTGCACAATTAAAATTGCTGACTCATTAACTAAATATCCTGTTATGAAAGAATAGAGTATTTATGGATCATAATATGTGACCGCCTACGATGGTACAGCCACATACTATGCTGCAACAGACTGTAATACAAAGCACATTTTGATTATTGCGGACGGTAACAATTCTATCTAATGTTCAGTATTTGGTATACTTAGCCTGCCTTTGATGCATTCCTTTCATCCGTGCAGTGTTGTAGGATGGAACAGTGTTTTTATTGTTACAATTATGCCTCTCAACTTTTCTTAAGAAAACAATATTAAAGATTTGAGAATGAATTCTCGCAAATCTCATTTTCTATACCTACAGTATAATAATTTGTAACTTAAAACTTCACTTATAAGAAATGCTACTTTTCTTATAAATTGAACAGGATCGCGATTTCGGAAAAATTCTTCCACGTCGTCAGCCAGAATCACAAACTCGTCGTCAACGAGTTTATCATTTCTTATAAGATAAGTGAAGTTTTAAGTTACAAATTATTATATTTGTATATATTTGTTTGTTTCACTGTTAATACTTACTCATTTTTCATGTTTGTCAGAACCTATACTTTTTACAACTGCAGCCTTGTACCACAACAGTGATGTAAGTAGAAGCTTATACAGAACAGTGCTAAAATATATCGAGATTTGCAGTCACTACTGTATTTTTAAATTACAGTCACAATTAAATATGTGTTGGATGGGATGTTTAAGTCTCATTTTATTACAGAGCAGAGCAAAACTCAAAGAACAGCTTTTCACAATCCATCCAGATTCGTAAGGAGAATAAAATAAATAAAATCAAAGTAGCAGAAATACAACTACGCAACTGGCGTGGCAGTATCTGTAGAAAACGTCAGATATGTTGTCGGGTCAAGCCTATACTGGAAGTAGCTAGACGAAGATTGGGCCTCCATCTACAACCATTATCTTGCTCTCGCTGTAAACTTTATTTCAAGAAATGGGGAATACTTGGAGCTATAACGTACATTATTTATGAGCCAAGGATATTAATTAATGATGGAAATATTACCAATTTAGATGTCCATTAAGGATATTCATACTCGTTCATATACGTGGAATCTCGAGTGGGTCAAAGTTGCTGAAACTGTTACTGATCAACCTGGAAAAATTTAAGAAAATGTTTGATATTAGACTTTCACTTTCTCTAACATGTACACAGTAAACAGAAATCGAATTACATTCGATTCTGAGATTTTACTGGAAATACGCGTTTTGAGGTCATCGTATAAAAGGTAAGCCTGTGTGGGTATAGTCCCGCTACTGGAATAGTTACATGGATTTATCTTTGGTAATAGATACCACTCAGAAAACGCACTGATTACTCCACGTGGAGTGAATATATCCGTCGGGAGGCGAGTCAGTACTCCTCTCACTCTTACAAGAATAATTAGTGTGTTATCTGAGAGGTTTCTATTAACAAAGATAAATCCATGGTAACTGTTCCAGCAGCGGGACTAAAACTAAAAACGAAGAGCCGATTAAATAACATATTTGGTATAAAAGTCCAGCAATAAGCAACAAGAAGTTTTTCAAACTCTTCAAACTCTACTTCAAATTCCCTTTACATGGGGAAGTTTTAAAAAATATTGATTTTCTCGAAACATATTTAACATTTTGGATTAAAATATCACAGATTAAGGCACTTTGCTACGAATGAAAGGTCACTCTGGATGACTAGTGTAAAAAAGTAGGGTGAACCATGAGAACCATGAGAGATTTATTTAATATAGATATCGTTAAATCATAAAATTTGTATCAAATATTTGTGGGTTTGCTCAATTTCTTCTCGGGAAGCAAGCCAGGTGAAAAGACGATTAGAAATCGACGTTTCGGGAGTTTCGACGTTTCCCATCATAAGGATATTTATTAAATGTTATAACCACAAATGAATCACTGGATATAACACAAATATAAACAAAGACAAAACACTATCAAAATTCGCATTACTGAACAAAAGACTGTTTTCAGTAAATTAAATGTCAGGTCAGGAGATGGCGTGAGTATGGAAGATTAATTGGGTCGAAGAAACGTATTTAATGTAATACATTGGCATTTAATTTACTGAAAACAGTCTTTTTTGTTCATTAATGCAATTTTTGATAGTGTTTTGTCTTTGTTTATATTTGTGTTATATCCAGTGAAATACGTAACTCGCTTGAAATGTATATTTCTTCAAATTTTAGATGTATTAGTATATCTAGACGAGAGTATATTTGTTGACAGATATATACCTGTAACACATCACAAGTTTCCCCATCTGTTCTGGTTAGTTTTACAGAATTGAAACCAATAATATCATAGAAATGTACCAGGAACCACGTAGTTATAGTACAGAAGTGACCATGTAAGCAACAAAGGAAAACAACTGAAATATAAACAAGACGACAAGGTTTGGCTCCCATATGTTTCGCTGGAATATTTCAATTTGGTCTCCACATGTGTGATACGCTCTACCTTGCTGATATATATCAAGGTTACTTTCCGATCAAAACAATGCCATAAGATCTGTTTCCTGCACCACCTTGACTTTTACTCGAGCACCCCAGTAACGACAGGGTGTTGTCATTCGGCCAGATTTTTTCGGTTTGCACATGTACAGCAGGCATTTAAGTTGTTAGTTTACCGGTGAAATAAACAAAATAGTAGACGAGTCAGTTGGAGAATTTAATGTCATGTCGGCATGTCGGTCATAGTAGCTCAGTGGTTTAGAGCAACCAGACGGAGACCGGGATATCCGTGGCTCAAATTCCGGCTATGACATTGAATTTTTCAGTCTGGCTCTACACATTCAAACCTTAGCATAATGATTATTTCGTTCAATTTACCTAAAGACATAGTGGTTTAACTATTAAGCCTTGGGCTTAAGTACTTACTGCATAGTAAGACGCCACAAAAGGTGTGTGCCTCATTGTATATGTGAACCCCTAGTGTTTTACCGGGAAATATACGAGTCAGTTGGAGTATTTAATGTTATGTCGGCACGTTGGCCATAGTAGCTCAGTGCTTTAGAGCAACGGGACGGAGACTGGGAGATCCGTGTTTCAAATCCCGGCTATGGTATTGAATTTTTCAGTCTGGCTCTACTGATCCAAAATAGTAAACGTTTAGTAAAATACCAATTTGTTTTCTTTTTGCAGGAACCATCAAAGTTGCATGTTTGAAATTTAGTCCTGAGTAACTCAATATATTCTATGAGAACTAAACCCTTGCCCACGGACAGTTATTCCGCTCTGTTTCCCCTCGCTTTCCCATGATTGGCGAATGTGCACCTTCGAGCTTTGAACTCCGAGGGCCATACCGGAAGACATAAGAAACAATTTTTAAAAGCTTCATTTTTGTTTTAAACAAACCAAGTACATTTTACTGTACAGCTTTTTTCTTGACACATTTCAGATTTGTCTTCATTTCTTTTTCCGACATTTTTCTCGTCCTGCGAGCTTGGAAGTACAATGGCGCTCCGTTCCATATGCCCAAAGACAATGAAACACTGTTTTCCAAATATTTTCATCGCATCTGTTCCTTAACAGAACCAAAGTACGGTAGGCGGAAGATGACAAACCCAGACTGTAGGAATGTTGTGAAAGGGTTTCCCAACCAAATGTCCTGAATTTCTCCACACGTGCAGTCTGAAGACAGCGTTGTCCTTTTGAAGAATGATACTTTTCCCAGGCCATTTATCGCCCTGGACGAGGCTTAAAATGTGTCTATATTGTGGGCGGCATTTATAGTTTGTCCAGATTCAAGGAACTCAACGAGAATGCACCTGTGAATCCTAGAAGACACTGCACGGAACTTTCTCAGGAGATTTCACTGTCTTCACGTTCTTCGTTGACGAATCTAAATGGTGCAATTCCATATTCTGACGAGTGGTTTCAGTCACATAATAATAGAACCAGCGTTCATTACTTGACACACAATTATTCGCCAAAAATCATCGGTTGCATTTTTGAATCTGTAACAGTTGTTTAGGTTTGAACCCCAGAAAATATAAAATTGTTTCGAAATTGGTTTGGAAATTTGGGGGTATGATTAAAATAATATAAATTATATGGAAAAAGGAAAGATGAAAAAATTAAGGAAGTATAGTGGTTCATGTAATGACGTAATATGTGTAATTGACCAAAGTAGCGATGGTAACGGAAGGAAAAATCAATAATCTTGCTGAAGAAGCTTGGAGAGAAATCATTTTTTGATCAACGTACGCAGGAGTGAGCAGACGTTTTTTCTTTAATCCATCAATATAATCTTTGAAAGATTTAAGTTATATTTGAGATTAGTAGTGGTTAAAGGATTCATATTGTATTGTGAAGCATCATTTTATTAAAATGGTGGAAAATTAACTTAGATTACATTTGGAAACATCGAAGTTATGGAAAACAAATGATATATTACGAAATTTAACTTATTAAAATTTTATTTCTTTTACTCGTAACCACTTGAAAAGAAGAGATCTTATGACTCATATCTAAGCAGATACTGTAGAAGAATTAACAACTAGTTGTGGAATAGTCAACAATATCCTGGACGGCTGATAGAAAGACGACGCTAGAACAGCAAAGGAGGTGACAGACCATTTCTTCATTCTACATATGGCTTTTCAACTTTGAAAACACCTCTACAACGAAGAAATCCCGTTCCAAATCTCTGAAGAAAATTTTGGATGATGGTTCTTTAAAATTTGTGGTCTTCGGTCAATAAACGTGGGATCCAAATGACACAAACTGTTTGGTATACTAAGCTTTAAATAATTTCTTGCACTGCACTCAAGTTTTGTGACGATTTCATATACAGTGACCCGTTTATCTTCTCGAATGAACCCATCAACTTTTTCCATGGAGACAGTTCGATGGCGACAGGTACGAGGCTCATCTTGAATACTCCTGTACCCATATTTGAAAGGTTTCGCGCACTTCCTAAAACTGCTAGCGCTGATAGAGATATTCATAGGCAATCTTGAGATGAATTTCAGCAGCAACTTTTTCCATGTATCAAGAATTTAATCACAGAAAGCTGTCAAAACAAAACCTTGATGTCTGAAGTTTTGGAAATCCTATTACGTTAAAATGTGGCGACACGTGTTTCCGCAGCAACGTATAAGACTGGCCTTCTGGATCTCTGTTTCAATTCCCGTTGGTCACCTTTTCTGATCCTGCGATTTTTTTTAGATTTACCAGTTCTATAGGCAAATGCTGGGGTAGTTTTCACCTAACATTACTTTCTTTAAATCGTTTTCCTTTCTTTCTGTTTGGTTCTTGTTTTTCTATGTCATTTTGGAAACAAGGATGACCCGTAGACATTACAGGGCTGCTTGCTCAATTAATCGTTTATCCTTCTCCTGGTAGCTCCAGCAATGGGACAGGCCTTTGTATCTGGAACTGTAAGGAACTTGTTCGTGAAGAACCATGAGGGATTCATGGTCGGTTCGTTCATACTTTCCTTCTGGAGGGTGTTAACCACAATGGATCTGTGTTAAGTCTAAGAGCGTGAGATCTTACCAATTACATCACCTATTATAACTATGGGAATGAATACCATTGTATTTAATAGTATAGGTTAATAAAACCAACATTAAGAAAACATACAATTCGACGAGTAATAGTACCATAATAGTTTCTGAATTCAGAGCCGCCCATATGAGCACAGAAATTAAAGAAGAAATACAAATTAAATAATTAAAAGGAAGAAGAAAAAAGATGGGAGATAAATGCGGCGGAACAAAGACATTTCTGTGGCTCTTTCTGGTGGAAAGGTAACCTAAGAACTAATATTTTACCGTTAATCAATCAATAAATAAATACATGTCAAATTCTCAGGGTTTTCTAATTTATTTTGATACCTTCTTTAATATCTTCTTTATGCTTTCGTTGTGGATGTAAACGGATTACTAGAACCTAAAGGATAGTCACTGTTCGATATGTGTCGGCGTTGAAACTCCATGCTATGTTGTTTGAGATTAGGATGAACAAATGAATGGTGGTCAGGCACTTAGTAAGGTGCGGTTTTGTATGACCTAAAAATGGAAAATGTGCATACATTTAAGACCTAAAAAGGTAGCTTAAATATGACCTAAAAAGACAGAAATATGACCTTTAAAACTTAATGAGTTTATTAATCATATTATATTAATTGGCATTAAACTTTAATAAACAATTAATAATTATTCATGCGTAAATATGTTTAATTGTTTCTGTAGAAAAAATATTCTCTACTTCTTAATTCAGCGCTTTATGGAATGTGTAAGAAAAAGTCCTAAATTAGTGAAGAATAATTATTGTAACTTAAGAAAATAATTAAAAGAAATAAAATATTCATACTTGGGGTTTAGCTTTCATCAACAGCAAAATTACATTGAATGACAATGTGCATTTTTAGGTTGTTAAACTGGAAGCCTCTTCTGTTGTCAGGCAGAATGTACTTATATCTGGAGGAACTATGTTCCACATGACATGAAGTTTCTAGGCGGGTAATCGGACCTGATATTCGACCGAAGTTTGATGTTATATATGACAAATTTGCTGCCCAGGTCGGCGAATAAAGTGCATCTTGCATAACTTTATGAATGACGAATCAGAAGATTCAAAATCTTGAACAAATTTTTCTAAAGAATCATAATTGGTTTATTTCTAATCGGCTGCTGACTACTCTGTAATAATCCCTAAAATATGACCAAAATATGACTTTATCATGGAAATAAGGACAAATATGACCAAAGATCTGAAAAAGTGAGAATATAACTTTTAAGACCCAATAAATGAGTCATAGGAATTCACTCCTTACTTAATAAAAATGTATCGTATAATAATTCGCTGAGATGTTCAGATCGATGACCTGTATGGAAAATTATTAGTGCCTAAAAAACATGTGAATCTGAATGTGTGTGGGTGTTTTTATCTTTTCTTGTAGTTTACGAGTCACTCAAAAATTAAACAAAATTACTTTAGATTGAAGTTTTCTTAAAGGCTGTTCTATAGGGATAGTTTGGAGTGCCCCCTCTCTCACTGATTTCTTTTCATCAGTCTTGATGGATCCTTGAAATTTGAAATGTGCAGTGACGAACGCCATTTTAATACTTGCCCTGCTGTACCTTTTGAGTTTTGGAGTTGTGACACCCACATCTACATCATTGACTTGCTTTTTCTATTAACAATTTTTGGGGGATTTATGAGCTCAGAACAGTCAGCATTTCGGAAAAAAAAAGTTATCCTTTGAACTCTTTGTATGTACAATATTTCCTATACTACCATAGTTATGTGGTAGAGAGAAACAATTGCTAAATGAATGAAGCTCTCTGAGACGTGGTAGTCGCATTATCGTAAATTGGTAGCCAAGATAATCACATGGACTGTCTCTTATGGTTATTATAAATTAATCACATGGACTGTCTCTTATGGTTATTATAAATGGGCTCGTAAAAATAATAACTGCAAATTAAAAGTTAACTTAAATTTATTATGTATCTACCTTTATGACTTTTGACATGTAATGTCTTCATTGGCAGTTCAACTCAACGCAGTTTATGTTCTGCACTGCTCCGCAACAGTTCCAACAGTCCTTGACCATGGTAAACCTTAGGCCACACGTTCGTAAGTCCTGTAGGGAAAACGGAAAAGGGAATTTATGATGGGTGGTGAAGTGAAAATAAATTCAAGTACATTTTGGGAAAGAACTGTAGGTTTTTCTGGTCTCAGAGGTGCAGTGAATCTGCGGGTGCGAACAGGAAACATGTTCAGATCTGAATCTTCCCTAAGGATTGGCTTTCATTGAAGTGAAAATTCAGGTTTGTATCCCGGAGAGCTTTGTACCCAAAGGAAATATTCCGCATCCTGCTAGAAACTAAAAGAGGCGGGATCCTAATTGGTATTTCTCGATTTTTTGAATAGCTATACAGAGTTCAGAAATGTCCCAGAGGAAAGCATGTTTTGCAATGATGGAGGTGGGTATAGAGGCTTAACAGGTCTAAAAAATTATGATCTTTGATACATTCAACATTTTATGAGATGGGTGGTAAAGCAGCCATAGGACTGTGGGTGTATCTCGAAGAAAAGGTCAACGGAGAAAAAACTATATGTTGTGATCACACAAAATTTCTAAGCGTTACCTCACCTTAGCAGTTCTATATACTATTATAAAAATCATTTTCATTAATTTTCTGTGTGATTTCGGTTACCATTTTCATTATATATGTATAAACAGAGGAAACGGTTTGTATCGTGGTAGGGCAACATCAGGTCTGTAAATTCTTTGGCCGCAGGAAGCATTATTCTTTCAGATAGTTATAGGGCAAAAGGAAGAATATACAGAAGTGTGAAAATTATTAGATTCAGTTACCTATTTTTACAGTAAAATCATTTTAAGTTCTGGATTTGAAAATAATTTACAATACTTAAAATTAAATCAATGCTTTATATCAAAACTATCAACTTTTTGTCAGTATGAATCCTCATATTTCTTCCATAATGTTAGATTAGTAACTGTTAAGAGGGGAACCGGCCCCTGTGTGTGCTCCGTGTGCAGTACGCGTCACTGTGCGGCATGTATTGCTCGATTGCTCGCAGTACGCCCGCGTTCGCCAATCTTTGGGTTTGGGGACTAACTTGCAAGGTGTTTTAGGTGACGACCCAGTGGCCGTGGTTAAGGCACTGCGGTTTGTTACTGAAATTGGTTTTAATAAACAAGTTTGACTTGTGTTTTATATTTATTAATTTTAGAGATTTTAAATTATTAACACTGGGATAAGTTTTTTATGTACTTTTAATAGTTGAGTGTTTTTATTTTATTTTACCTTTTTAGCTTAATTAGTGTAGCTTTTAGGTTTTAATGTTGACTTCGGGCCCAAATGACTTTGTTATCGACGGGCCCTAAAACACCACACACTCACTCACTTTTTCTTGGTGCCTTCTAGAAGAAAATGTTTCGTTGTTTGGTGATTTTCTCTAAAATTCCTCTAAGGATTTTGATTATTTTTTTACTTCATATTAATAGAAATATTTTTTAGTAAAATGGTTTTATCACGCATTTCCTCGTCTGTATACTGGTTATTAGAGAAGCACAGTAGCTAACATTACTGGAATGTTTTAGTGGAGGCTTTAAGATTTCTTCCTGCTTGCCTAATCAGAAAGGAGTGGCGACGAGAAGTGAATATTTTCCATTTGAGAAAGGTATCGAATTTACACCCCCGCCCCATAAAGAAGCGGAAAGAAAATTTAAATTGTGTGTTTTAACAAGATTCTATGCACAAATACTTTGTCTATATTTAGCTTTAACTGGTTATGCACAGATGAGAATTTCTTTAGAGGGTATTCTCAGAAAGTTTGAGATATGTATTTAATCTGTTAACGAAATACCTTTTACATGTGGTACTTTAATAACAATGGTGTAAAAGCCAGCATTTTCGAACACTTGACATGTAAGTTCTGTTTTAATATCACATTTAGTATATAAAATATTTGTTTCGTTTTGTGGACATTCTGTTCACACACACACACACACACACACACACACACACACACACACACACACACACACACACACACACACACACACACACAGAGTGAGAGAGAGAGAGAGATCTTTTTTCAATAATTCTTATTCTCGGGTGACCCAAAGGGCCTCAAAATATTTTATATATTTTCAATAAAAATTCGATACCGAATTGAGTAGAATTCAATACTTCCCCATTTACTCTACGTTGAAAAGAAAGCAAAAATTAATCGGATCCAATTCATAAACCATGCATTTAATTCTCGATATATGCAAATATGCAACAGTAAATACATTTCTTTATTATTCAATTCGTGTAGTGTAGTTTATGGATTGGCACTGCCAGACCTGATCTGTGGATGCCCCCTCCTGGTATTTACTCTTCAGACATTGCAAAAAATCTGGTTCGGACCGAAAGGGTTTGCAAGGCAAAGGAAGGCCAAGTGGCAAAATGTGTAAATGTGGAAACCTTTCTTGGATGACCTTGGCTTCAAGCAGATGGAAGAAAAGGGTTGAACGAAGCTGCTACCCTATCGCAGTCCGGCATCGCACTTTCTCCCCTCTGGCCCTGGTTATAAGGTGGTCCATAAAGTGTTTCCACATTCCTTGTCCATTTGCCGCAACTTTGTATGACCTCTTAAAATTCAGGAGAGAAGAAGGTAGTGTGACAATTCTGGTCATTGTTGACGAAATTCTTGGCTGCCAGTCGCTTTGCTGCGCTTCCATTCATTTCCATATCTGCTTTATTTACTGCATACGACTACAGGAAACGGAGATATTGTCTGTACTTGTGTTCCACCCAGAAATTTGATACCTATCGAGGTTTCATTGGAAATATATTTAGACATGTGTGGGAAAGAAAGAGCAGTATAACTCGAGAACCAAATGTTTAAGTACCAAACTTGGTACATATTTAGTTTCAACAGCTTGTAAAAGATCTGTAACAAATACTTTCGAGAAAGCCTCCTTCCCCACAAGAAATTGTTTTATATGGAGATATTTCCTTTGATGATTTACTCACAAAATCGCATATCTAAAGATATCTGCATGAGTAATAAAATGTATACCTTGAGCTCTCCACCAAATATATGCATAATCTTAATTCTTAATGAATATTTATAATTTTGTTTAATTATAAAATAGTAAAAAGTGGACAAAACTGACTGCACAAAAAATAGAGGGCTATTCAAAACACAGGTCATCTTTTATCTGGCGTTCATCATTTCAGTCAAGCATTCATTCTTCTTATTTTAAATTTTCCAAATTCATATTTTTTAACTGTTTGGTCGCTATTCGTGTGTTTTTTTCGTGAAGCTTATAATAATTTTATACAACATACAGTGACTTTTCCTATTGCTTCAGCCTTATGTCTTACCCAGGCACTAGTTTCCCAAAGATCCGAAATTCCTAGGCACGTTGCCATTAAATCATTGAAAATAATTCCTATTGGGTAAATTCACATAGCTTTCTCTGTACAGAATTGTTTACTTTGTATATATCTTGTACCAACCAATATTGCAAAACTACGTCATGGTTTTCGAAATAGTTTTATTACTTAAATACTTCGTTGAAAGTACAAGAAATATACAAACAGCTGAAGGATACGTGATTTTCTTTTAAAAAAAGATCGCGTAGTATATACTGGCGCAGAAATTTTACACTCTTTGCATGACATCGCGAGAAATAAATGAATGGCGATTTAGCACTTATTAACAGTATATGTTGAAATAATGGATCATTGAAATCAAAAGCAATGAATAATTCAGACTGATTAGTCTGACTGGTTATCATGAAATTTGACATAAATTGGATATTTTAATGAAATCTATTTGTGTAGTAAGTTTTTTTAATGGTTTATTAGTTGTATAGAACTATGCAAAATTCATTCAAATGAAGAGAAGTTACACGCATAAAACTCAAGATATACATTTTACTTGTATACTTGTTAAATATGGAAGGTGTTGAACTTTTTGATGTTTATCTAACTTCAAATACTGAGCCATGCTGTTTAAGGCATGCATTTAAAGTCTAATATGTTGCATTCGTTATTTTCTTTATTCATTCTTCTAAAATCTTACACAAAAGGTTATTATTCTAGTTGTTCGTTATTAATCCTGATAAACTTTCAATTCACATTTTATGGTAATATACAGTGGCGATTCTTTTAGTTAAACTATTGCAGTTAAACTGTAAACATTTTTAAATGTGTATTCTTAGATTACTATGTATGTATTCTTACGGTAACCAATTTCAGTCTTTAAGCAATTTCATTGTTGAATACTTTTTACTCTCCAACTTGGGTTAGTAATAATGCTATTATTGAATCTAAATTTTTCTTTGCACTGCCTGTTTACTTCAGTAGTGTGTTTTCGTTCATGTGACAAGTAGAAATACTACTACCATCGTATTAATGATTAAAGCGATGGTTTAATACTAAAATTATTGATTTCTTGGTACAAAAGAAATACTGTTTATATGATTATTTTGATACACGAAACGACACAAAGGCTGAGGTTAGTAAAGAAATGCCGGACAACAAAGTTCAGCATGATGTGGACAATGTCTTTTGGCGTAGAGCCCGAAATATTAATTGAAGAACTAAGTTTAAACGTCAGATTAATAAACAATAACAATAAATAAAAGTTAATTACTTAGTTAGAAAAATCTTTCATTAAAAACCATAACTGACCCTTAAGCTACAAAAGGTCACCCGCTACAAAAATAGGTAATTATAAATTCCCTAAACTTAGTAGATATATGGTATTCCTATAAGCATAATACTTTATATGTATACAAACCCTATGATTCTACGAGCCTTGTAGCTGTGTAGATGAATTAGTGTGAATATTTACTCTGGTTTCGCATCTAGGATTTGCATTTGTTTTCTTTTATGACGTTAGGAAGAAGTAAAGCAAATAGCGATGCTTTATTGTTTGCAATATCGAAGTATGGAAGCAGCAACTCCGGAAAGTTGATTAGAGCAAAAACCTGAACCTTTAATCCATAGAGGGCGAAGTTGCTACTTCTTGCTGCCGAAACAAAAAGTATATATTAAAACTGTTACATTTAAAGGCTGAGTTGTTTTTTTCATATTCACTACTGAGTTCCCAACAGGGCAGTTACAAAAAGAGAACGGAGCCTGTGTTTTGGTTAGATTTTGATTTCAAGAGAAGCGTTTTATTAGATATCCTCAGGAGGTCTATCGTTTAACGTAAATATGAGGAGCAACTGCAGCAGTGGGAAAGAGGGGATATGTCACGAAGAGGTGGTACAGTACCGAAGCGGCGGGAAGGTTTACAACCCTTTCAGAGGGTCCAAGTAACGGTACTATGTAGGGTACATGGCAAGCTCGGGCTATGTGTGCACACCACTATGACCACTGGTTCCTAATAATTCAAAGTGGCAACGTTAATCTAAATTAAAGTCAAATACTTATTCTTTCTCAAATGGGAAGTATTTTTATGCCAAGAGAATGAATTTCAATGTCCTTACATGGTAACCAGCTCTTAAGATTTGACTGCTTAAAGTCTACTGTATTCTCCATTGTACTTCTAACGAAATCTGTATTAAAGATATTTCTACAAACGTTCATGAATTAAAAAGCAGAATAAGTGTTTTTAAGAATAGTTTGTGCAAGATTTTTTTCTCTTTTCTTATCAGTGCAAGAGCTGGTGTTCCGAGGACAGGAGGACCACTTGTTATATGAATACAGTAGTTTATAACATACAAAACAAAAATGTGTGAGAATTTCTCATTGTTAGAAAGAATCCTTACACAAGATTTTGCTCTATGTTGCGAATACAGGAGTATTACTTTGGGAATTTATGAACTTCAGTATATGTGGTTTTATTTATAGAGAATACCTGTGGAGCATTGCTTCATGCTGTGTCGGACAGAATGCCAATATTAGGGAACGTTTTAAAGAAGATGAAAGGCAACTTCTAAGAAAAGAATATTAAACAGCGGCGCTTGAGTCAACTTTATTGAGTTCCTCGCCCCAGGAGGTAAACTGGACATTGGATTTCGTTGCCTCCAATTTCGGTTTAAATAAAGCACGAGATTGTGTACTTCAACCTCCAGCGGAGTCTAAACCATCAGCATTTTCTGTCTCAGACACAATTGTTGACAAGAATACTGGAATTAATCAAGTGGGCAGTATACGTTAAAACTGAGAAACGTATCTTGTGTATCTAGGGTTGATGAACTAGTAATTGGCATTTTCATTGTTTGCAAAAGAAATTAAATCCTATATTTGGCATTCATATGACAGTTTATACATATTCTACATATCTATGCAAAGCCAGCCTTATGATGCTAGCGTGTCTGCCTCACGTTCAAGAGGTCCCGAGTTCGAATCACGGTCAGGGTGAGTTACGTGCATACGGTTTTTTCCGGGGTTTTCCCTTATCCTGAATGTCGGGTAACTCTAATATGTTTCATATAACCTTGCCCCCTGACATGTATCACTCCGCGTGCAACTACCTTCCCCCTCACCCTAATTGGCAAATGGTTTCGCGCCATAGGCCATAGGCGGTGCTTTCCCGTCACATTTAAACCTGCAGTAATCGTCATAATAATTGCCAGGAAGATAGATACAATCACACAAATAAGAATATGAAGGCATGCAAAAATACAAGTTTATAATGAAACTGAGCAAGTTTAAGCTGAATGAATGAGCAAGGAAATGAAACAAGTTTATAATAAAAGGCCTTCGGCCTTATCCACTGTGATTTTTTTAAACCAGCGCACGTACCTTGCAAAAATGCTAGTCTTTCAGTCTTAAAAGTCGTGTCACGCCATACTTTTCGTGTGTCCTTCATTCACCTAAGTCTCGTCAAGGTAGTATATTTTGCGATTTGTATCCAGGTACAATCTGATTGTCCTTAAATAACGTCTTCGCCACACAGCAATATCGCCCCTGGGGTGGTAAGTTTTCCTGTTGTCTCAATTTCATGTCGCGTTCCTACGCATCTAACACACCTGTAAGTTCAGAGCACAGCTGTTCGAATTCTCTCACTGACAAAGACGGATTCTTCTCTGTTAGTGCATTAAACACATGCAACACAATTCTTTTTTCGCCGCTTTATAACGGTTTTCCCTTGCGGTGCTTCAGCGAAAAACTGGCGGTAGACTCTGCCATTATACATATAATAAGTACACGCGCAATAAACGATCAATAAAATAATTTAGCTCTCGCACTCAGCACAGCACAACTTCGAATGGCGATATATGACTAATCCAGTTCAAAACAAGGTCAGTGATAAAAGTCATATAAACAAATATGTCACCACTACCGGTAAATCATGTGCTATCGTGCCATGTGCTTGAGAGCAAAGGAACCTCCTCTTTACTTTGTTTAAGAATTCACATGCATTTCAGGTAAATCAACTCTGTTGCGTAATATATTTAATTCAAACAGTTACGAAAATATAAATTTGACAATTCTGTTCCAACATATAAAGATATATCACCAGGTTAAATAACGAAATAATTTTTACCGCACAACAGTCTATGCCACAACAGCAGCCAATGAGAGGTGATTAGGTCACGTGACCGTTAAGAGATACGGGGCAAGCTTATGTGAAACAAGGATTAAGTTCTATGTAGCCTGGGCTCATTTGAGCATCATTTCACCCATTCCATTTATGGTCCGATATGGCTTAACGTTGGAGGACTAGTTTTTTTTTTAAAAAAGAGGCAAATAAAACTAAGCAGTAAAATTATATCTGGCATTTGTCTGGGAATGTTCTATTTTGGATGTACCTACGAGTACATAAGTTTTATAATTGATGAATTAGAAAAGAAAAACACTGTTTTAAATTGGTGTGTGTGTGTGTGTGTGTGTGTGTGTGTGTGTGTGTGTGTGTGTGTGTGTGTGTGTGTGTGTGTGTGTGTGTGTGTGTGTGTGTGTGTGTGTGTGTGTGTGTGTGTGTGTGTGTGTGTGTGTGTGTGTGTGTGTGTGTGTGTGTGTGTGTGTGTGTGTGTGTGTGTGTGTGTGTGTGTGTGTGTGTGTGTGTGTGTGTGTGTGTGTGTGTGTGTGTGTGTGTGTGTGTGTGTGTGTGTGTGTGTGTGTGTGTGTGTGTGTGTGTGTGTGTGTGTGTGTGTGTGTGTGTGTGTGTGTGTGTGTGTGTGTGTGTGTGTGTGTGTGTGTGTGTGTGTGTGTGTGTGTGTGTGTGTGTGTGTGTGTGTGTGTGTGTGTGTGTGTGTGTGTGTGTGTGTGTGTGTGTGTGTGTGTGTGTGTGTGTGTGTGTGTGTGTGTGTGTGTGTGTGTGTGTGTGTGTGTGTGTGTGTGTGTGTGTGTGTGTGTGTGTGTGTGTGTGTGTGTGTGTGTGTGTGTGTGTGTGTGTGTGTGTGTGTGTGTGTGTGTGTGTGTGTGTGTGTGTGTGTGTGTGTGTGTGTGTGTGTGTGTGTGTGTGTGTGTGTGTGTGTGTGTGTGTGTGTGTGTGTGTGTGTGTGTGTGTGTGTGTGTGTGTGTGTGTGTGTGTGTGTGTGTGTGTGTGTGTGTGTGTGTGTGTGTGTGTGTGTGTGTGTGTGTGTGTGTGTGTGTGTGTGTGTGTGTGTGTGTGTGTGTGTGTGTGTGTGTGTGTGTGTGTGTGTGTGTGTGTGTGTGTGTGTGTGTGTGTGTGTGTGTGTGTGTGTGTGTGTGTGTGTGTGTGTGTGTGTGTGTGTGTGTGTGTGTGTGTGTGTGTGTGTGTGTGTGTGTGTGTGTGTGTGTGTGTGTGTGTGTGTGTGTGTGTGTGTGTGTGTGTGTGTGTGTGTGTGTGTGTGTGTGTGTGTGTGTGTGTGTGTGTGTGTGTGTGTGTGTGTGTGTGTGTGTGTGTGTGTGTGTGTGTGTGTGTGTGTGTGTGTGTGTGTGTGTGTGTGTCCGCTTGCGTGCATGTACACATTTACACCAGTCACTTAGAGTCATGTTGTAGTTTAATTACTTTCTCTTAGAAATTGGAGTTATTTACAGCGTTCCAGTTTATATAAAACATGAAAGAACACCTGTATGTTCAAAAGCCTTTATGATAGACTTAAAGTTGTTTGATATGCCTTAAATATTTACAGCTGAAACAATAATTTTATAGAAGGATTGTGATGCGATGATCTACGAGTGTATTATCTTGAAGCCCCAGGTCGGTAGGCCATTTTGTAGCGGGATTATTTGGGATGATGGTGTTTGTAGATTAATTTCTCATCTTTGGTGACGATCTTGAAGAAATATAGAAGTTTCTCCTGCAACTCTGGATAATTAGGCGCATCTGTAATTGTTGAGCGATGAGTTCCTTTTCTTTCCCAAGGTCACGGTAACGGGGCTGATAAAGATAGTATTACTATCTTTAAAGAATGAATAATACTTTTCTTGTTCAAAGATGGAAATATAATTCCTCATAAACAATTTTAAATTCTTTGAAACAATTGCAAATATTATTTATGTAGTGTTTTTACAACCAGCGGTAGATTCCACGGTGAACTATTTATTTTCTTGCGCACACGCTACTTATGCATCTTTGATGCCCACACAAAATTGTTTCTGCACACACTTGGATAGACAAATATACGTCTTACCCCTGAGACTTTCGTAAGCAGAAGAACAAAATCTTTTTAAAACATTCAACAAATTATCATGATCCGTTGTCATTACCTACTTTACATTTCTTTTTTATTTTATTATAAATACTAATATCTTTGACTATTACTAACAAAACATTAAGTATAAAAATAACTGTTACACAGCTTGTGTAAAACGTCGTGATACTCGGGCATTCCTGAGGCAGATATGTACGACAGCACTAACCAGTTCACTTGCTTTATTAAAGGAATGGCGGTTAGTGTGTTACACCTGCTGTGACTGAAAACTGCAGTGGTTGTATATGTGACTGCCTTCTATTCTAATAACATTTGTAATGCCTTGCTCCTCCAATTTCTCTTTTTTCCTCTTCTGGCCTTGTGGAATGTCACAACGTTTTACACAAGTTATAATTCTCTTTTGAAGGAAGCCATATTAAGGATTTATCCACCCGAAGATGATTTGGACCTTGCTGGCTTGAACCAGCGACTAGCATGCTATCTTTTGGTACTTTAAAAAACTACTTGCAAAAGTGCCTCTTGTGCATCAATTCCCACGGATTGGTTGAACATTGTTTCGCTGAATTTTCCACAAGGAAGATTAATGAAAATATAGAATTTAATGTGAAGCATTAAACGTCTGGAAGAGAGATGAGGAAGCCCAGTGGACCACGGCCTTACAGCCCGGAATCTTCTACTGAAAAGAATTTAATGTATTACTAGCAGTGGCGGCTCGTGCCGAAAAATAACAGCGTGCGGCGGCAAAAAGTCCATGCAACTCAGCTAGTTTCGAAAAATGAAGTCCATGTGCCGATGTTTTTTCATGGTATAAACAGAATTTATAGTTCCTTTCACTTTTTGCTCAATTTTTAGATCGGGTATTGATTGCCCTAACATTGTTATGCCAGCCCTTTCTTCTCATTATTTATTGGTTAAAGTTTTCGTATTATTAAATTACTCATACGCTGAATAAAGCGAATTTATAACAGGTTTCACGCTCACACACAAAACAAAGAAACTGATATAGCCACTAAGTAACATTACACAAAGAAATACTTGGATACAATGCGAGCATGCGAACCATGTGTACTTGTTATGAGGGGATTCTCTGGTCGCGGGAATGGAGAATCGTGACAACATGATAGGTGCATCACAAGCAATCTGCCCTGAGATTTTATAACCATTAGGTATTGGATCTGTTTACGTAAGAAGAATGGAATTAGTTTCCAGAACTAAAATATAAAACAAAGATAGATTGTTAAATGATATTCAATGCATATTCAAATTCTATAGCTATAACTATGAGTGTTTGCGGCCCTGCTTCACCGTGCAGCGAATGATCACCGCGCAACACCCAGATGCAGCACGCATTTGTGCAAAAATCTGGGGAACTTAGGACATCGGGGAGGAAACAGGGGAAGGATGTGCGCATGCACAATAAATGATTACCGAGCTTGCTGGCTCTCAGCACGTTGACGTCACGGATGCGTTCCATTAGTTACGCAGATGTTTTCCATGCATCAGTTCATTATTGGTCGTACTCGATTTCCTATACTTATAATAATGCATTGTTACTTACATGGTCTTTTAAAATGTAGATAATATGATTTATAAAACAGAAAAGAGCGTGCTGCAGCTCTCCTCACTCTCCTCCTGACTCCTTATTCAGATGATACTCAAATTTGCATACATAAATTTATAGCCATGAACTAAAGTGCACTTATAAGCGTTATGTAGGTAAAAGAGTTACTGTGTTTCTTATCTATTCTTGAAAATAAACACACAGTAAGGCGACAATATAGTAAACTTGTGAGCAAATATTTAATATGATTTGCTCCAGGGACTGAATTTCACTGAATTGGAAAGCGGCAGTGAAGGATTTGAAACCTTACAGATCTTGTTCTGCATCACCAAAATCACTTTTATTTTCGTATTCAACAGGGGTTCTTGAAGGCAAGGAATTCTTCCATCTGTGGCCGTAGTTTTGAATGCTAAATCTTTGTAATCCCTTGTGTGTTGCACCGGTGCCCTTCTTAAATCCCATGAAAAGGATCTCGAGAACCCAGAGGGACTACTTGTTGCATATCAGCGTTAACACAACAATATCGATCCTTTCCTTAGTTGTGTGAAGCACGACATGCACTTTGTGTCGACTTCTGTAACATCATTATTTGCATTAAGTGCCGCTTTGTGTTAACGTATATCATTATAAGGTAAATTTTAAAGACTTAAAGTTTGACAATGCCTTTTTAAATTCTGTCTGGTAGAGTAGACGCGAATTTACACTTTAATTTCGCTTTTCCGGCAAACCTTTTTTTCATCATTTTAATACTTTTTTTCCGGAAATTTCTGTATAATGCAATTCTTATAAGTCTGGAAATTAATTTTTCTTTCACACTGGCCCTTGTGTAGGCTAAAGTATGGAAAGATAGAGCTAGACTGAAAAATTCAATGCCATAGCCGGGATATGAACCACGGATCTTCTGGTTTCCGTCCAGCCACTCTAATTTGAATTTGAATTTTTCAGTCTGGCTCTAATCTTTCCATGCTTTAGCCTACACACGGCCAGTGTGAAAGAATAATTAATTTCCATTAATTGACCTATAGTGGTTAATTATAAAGACCATTAAGGTAGTTATCTCACGTGTTTATGAGAACTCCTAAGTGGTTTGCCGGAAAAAATACGAGGCAGTTGGAGAATTTAATGTCATTTCGGCACGTTGACCATAGTAGCTCAATGGTTAGAGCGGCTGGACGGAAACCAGAAGATCCGTGATTCAATTCCCGGCTATGGCATTGAATTTTTCAGTCTGGCTGAAAGAACAATCAATTTTCATTAATTGACCTAATAGTGGTTAATTATAAAGGCCATTAAGGTAGTGATCTCACGTGTTTATGAGAACTCCTAAGTGGTTTGCCGGAAAAAATACGAGGCAGTTGGAGAATTTAATGTCATTTCGGCACGTTGGCCATAGTAGCTCAATGGTTAGAGCGGCTGGACGGAAACCAGAAGATCCGTGATTCAATTCCCGGCTATGGCATTGAATTTTTCAGTCTGGCTGAAAGAACAATCAATTTTCATTAATTGACCTAATAGTGGTTAATTATAAAGGACATTAAGGTAGTTATCTCACGTGTTTATGAGAACTTCTAAGTGGTTTGCCGGAAAAAATACGAGGCAGTTGGAAAATTTAATGTCATTTCGGCACGTTGGCCATAGTAGCTCAATGGTTAGAGCGGCTGGACGGAAACCAGAAGATCCGTGGTTCAATTCCCGGCTATGGCGTTGAATTTTTCAGTCTGGCTGAAAGAACAATTAATTTTCATTAATTGACCTAATAGTGGTTAATTATAAAGGCCATTAAGGTAGTTATCTCACGTGTTTATAACTCCTAAGTGGTTTGCCGGAAAAAATACGAGGCAGTTGGAGAATTTAATGTCATATCGGCACGTTGGCCATAGTAGCTCAATGGTTAGAGCGGCTGGACGGAGACCAGAAGATCCGTGGTTCAAATCCCGGCTGTGGCATTGAATTTTTCAATCTGGCTCTATCTTTCCATCTTATAAGTCTGGTTGAAAATCTCAGTAGTCCCTAAAAGTTTAACGGGAACTTCTGTTTTTATACTTACGAGAGTTGGCTGATAAGTCCCGGGTCTCACAATAAAAACATTTTAAGGGTTTTTTTCCTTTATTTCTCAACATAATCTCCAGAAAGGCTAATATATGTGCTATATTGGTGTTCTAATTTAATTAGACCGTCTTTGTAGTGCGATATATCATGATTCTCAAAATAGCTTTTACTACCGCTTCAATGACCTCCTCGTTGGTGTGAAATCTTCGTCATCCAAGAAATGTTTTGAGGTTCAGGAACAGGTGGTAGTCACTGGGTGCTAGATCTGGCGAATAGGGTGGATATTCAAGCAATTGTAACTTTAATTTGCACATTTTTTCTTTGCGAAATGAGGACTTTCTCTTTTCACCTCATCACTAAAACGTTCCAGTAAACTGACATAGCAGTCACCAGTGATATTTGTACCCTTTTGCACGTAATCGATAAAACTAATTCTCCGTACATCAAAAAAAAAAAAAAAAAAAAAAAAAAAAAAAAAAAAAATCACTCGCTATAACCTTGTTAGCTGACAATATTGACTTTGCCTTTTCTGGAGTGTAGTGATGTATCCAAGTTTCATCCATGGTAATAAACCGTTTCGAGAATTCACCGAGATTTTTTACGGCAGAACTCCAAACTCTCAACATAAACAATTTGTCTTTGCGACTTTTGATCAGTTGTCAACAAACGCGACACCCATCTTGCACATGCCTTGTGAAAGCCTAAATAAAACATTACTTAAAATGTTACCTGCACGTTTTTTTGATAGCTTTTGCTGTCTCAAAAAACTTTAATCTGCGGTCTTCCAGTACTACACGATGATGATCTCTGGAGCTGTGATTTCCATCGAGCGTCCAGAGCGAGGCTCATCACTAGTGTTCGTACGTCCCATTTTATGCTCTGTAACCCACCTTTTAATCATTGAATATGAAGGGGCAGAGTCTTTCAATGTACTCTCCATTTCCTCCTTGATTTCTTTAGGCGTTAAACCTTTCAAATGGAAGTATTTAGTCACTGCACATTTTCCCAAATTCTCCATTTTCGTGAAATCTCTACATTTGTCTTGTTTAAAATGCTCTCTTTCAAAAACTAAACAAGCTATTGATCTGTAACTATGAGTACAAGCTAGTCTAGAGTTTAACTATATGATGCTCTCCGTCAAAATGACCCAGTGGTGCCATCTCTATGTGAGGCCTGGGGCTTATCAGCTGACCCTCGTAAAATAAATCTTCTGGTAGTTATCTAAATGTGGCATTTTAATTTGGAATTTTTAAATTTAAAACTAGCTCATGAATAAATTTTAGAAAGAATTATTGAGACAAGCCCTTATCTCAAAATATAACTGTTTGAAAAGTTCATGGAGGCTTTTTTCAAAACAAGTTGTACAGTTTTTTAAATTAATGCCAGGTAAAATTTAAATCCGATGTTCAAACTTGTCAAAACAAAGTGAAGCTATATTAGATTAAATTGTTTTGTGTTCAGTGAGGCCACTAGTAGCCATAAAGGCCTATGAACATGAATATGTCAAAGAAGTATACAGTTTAATATCATATATAATTGAATATTGAGCAAAAAAGGCACATTTTAGGTAATACTAAAAACAAGGGTGGGTTAGAAGACTAGCAAATGTGTGTATACAAATACAATTTGGCAGTTTCAGTTTTCTTTAACTTCCATTGACTTTTGCCAGTGCGTCTCAAAATGTTATTTTGGATTTGCAATGGATGTAATTCTTTGTCAGTTTTTTCAATACACATGCACTAAAATAGCTATGAGATAAATGTCAATAAAAGTTGTGTTCAGCATTTTCAGTGGATAATTCGCTTAACGAACCTGAGAAGGACGTTTAGTGTATTGAGTGGTGTAAGGTCCTGCTAAGGGTCTTTGCAGTAATGACGTGATCGATGGCTAAGAGGAGCTAATAAAATGAGCCTTTTTAGGATTTGTTTAGTGCCTCCTTTAACATCTCAGGTATGCAAGAGACAGTCAATGGCGTGGATGAAAAAATCTTAAATGTGTCCGGAGTCCAAAGGTTGGAGAATTGCCAGACATTTGTCTTAGAGGAGAAGGGAAAACCTTGATAATTGTTACTCAGATAACTCACTCCAACCGAGTTTTGAACTCAGATTAGTAGGCAGACATGCTATTTCACAACTTGGTGATGCTGATGAACAATCCTTTTAGATAACACTGTTAAAATGGTTTTTGATGTGAGGAGAAAAGGTGTCAAAGTAGGACATTATCGAACATTTTACTCATTTCCTCATTAATGCCTCAGTTTATGCGACTGCATATATTCGTTTTCCCGCCAATTTAAAGCCACAATGCTAGTCATATGTTGCCAACATCACGCTGTCTCTTTCTTTCTTCTGTGAACTACAAACTTTTGAATAAATGGTATCATTACACATTTTGCTAAAGTCGTATGCAGGAGTCTGAAGCAATAATTAAATTTTCATTGCTATATGCTGATTTTGAAGTCTCACTGTTTACAGGGCACCAAGAAACCAAAACATTAACCACTTCCAAAAAATATAAGGTTTGAAAAATTCTAAGCAATAATAAGAAATAACTCGGAAGGTGTTAGTGTCAAAAAAAATTTGAATAACTCAATGTGGCGCTCGCTATTTCAATGTACAGTAAGTTTCAGCAGTGTTGAAGAAGTGTAACGGGGTATCGATGTTTGATAAACTTGAAGGACGTTGTAATCCTCCTGTGGGTCATCGCACTCTGTTAAAGTGGTCACTTGCTAAACCTGTCCCTAACGTAGCGACCCCCTGCCAAGATCGCGATTTTATCGCCATCGGAAATTCTCGTTTACTCGCAAATTAACACCACTCCTCTGCCTCAATTACTACACTTCTAGGGGAGGAAAAGAGGGTGTGCACAAGGCGGTGACAAAGAAGAGCGGAAACAACAACATATAAGAGTAGATAGCGGCTAAACTAGGTTTGGTAAAAGGAACGAAAATGTGTAGCAAAAATGGATGATGTTCTCTCCGTCTACCGTGTACATAGAAAGTTGAGGGTATTGAATTTCACCCCAAAAATCAATACAGACATTTTATTGGGGATACAGTTTTAGTAATAAATAGGTGTGTATGTGTGTTTGTTTCTTTGTAAATAGTCGTTAAGTAACAAACTTCATCTAAGTTTGTTAACATCTTGGTTTTTTCAAAAATAATTTTAGTCTTTGATTAAAATAACCATCTGTTTAAAATGTTTTCATGACAAATTTAAATATATAGTTATCTTGAATTTTCTAGGATTATCTTGAATTTTCTTAAGGCCTCTTTATTCTGTATTTTGCGTAACTCTTAAACTTACAAAAAAAAAAAAAAAAAAAAAAAAAAAAAAAAAAAAAAGTAGATTTCCTTAAAGCACATAATTTATGTCAAAAGAATTTGTTTTGTGGGGTTCACCGTTTCTGAGATATTCGTTGTAATTGGTTTGATTTTATGCTACTCTCAAATGTTAAGTCTTTTGTTTTCTTCTCCTGGATAAAAAATGCAATATAGCCACAAAATATTAAAAAAATTCGGCTATTGATTAAGCCTGCTGTATGTCCCTAAAACAATATTTTATAAATGTTGATCTCGATTTACATGTAAAAGAGTAAGCTTTTGTAAGTAGGTATAGTTTGTTGAAAAATGGGCTGAGAAAATCATGCGAATATCTCGCATAAAACATGTTCCTTTTCCTTCTGTTTGTTCACGTAGGCAAAAAGGAAAGATGAAGAAGACAGCTGGGCAGCGAGAATTAAGGTTTGAAAATCGTAACTTTACAACGTTTAAAGCAAGAGTGGCCTCGGATAGGGTAAAGGAATGAGAACCGGTGGTGGAATGCAGTAGTGTACTGCAGCCAAGGGTAGGTCTATTATATTTTTTAAACGAAGGAGAAATTACAAAGGGCGATGGTGGCAAGAGCAGCGCAGTGGGCTCCCGCACGTTCCAGACGCAGTTTATGTTATCTCCCCGTCATTTGCAATTTATGAGGAAATCTGGCAAGTCAAGGATTACAGTCTTCCTTGAATTTGAACATTGGCCATACTTTTTTCGATTTCTTGGTTAACAACCTGGGCCAACCGTGACGGTCACCGTTCATTTGGGTTGTCACATGCAATAAAACCGTGGTTGCACAGGAATGCCTTTGAATTTCGAGTTATAGTAAAATTAGAAAGCATATAGCAGTAAGGCTGTGCTCCGCTACATTGTGAATTAAACGTCTGTAGACCTTTTAGCATGCATTTTGAAGAGTGGATAGAAGGGCGAGGTACAAAGAATTGGCCGCCGAGATCACCCGACCTATCTCAGGTGATTTGGGATATTTGAGGTATAAGTTTTTGCCACAGTGCTAGTGAGCATGCTCGACAATAATTTTGCTAATAATAGAACTTGTCTAAATAAAATAAGATAGGTGCTCATATCATCAGCGTCGGGTTGCAGGTATTTCATCCCACAGATCTTTTTCAAGCCAGCCACTTGCTCACATAGCGCTGTCGCTTTTCATAAGCATACTTTCAAACTTTCAGTCTGGGCCGGGTTTGAACCCTGATAGGCCGGTGTCTAAGGAACGGAGCCACCCAAACCGACAAGAAAATCGTATGATATAATATGTAATTCAATTTGTAATGGTTTTTTTACTACATGTAGCACCACGGTCAGTGGATACTGATGAAAGATGAAATTAAATCATAATTGGGAATGGAAGCGTGTCAGGACAAGTTTAACGTCAGTTATCATAATCAAGTATAGCCTTAAAGAAATCTCAGTTGTGGAGGGATTTGAACCAGCAAACTCTCGGTTGAAATGTTGACTACCATGAGCGCGTTTTTTTAACATTTCTAGGACTATGTGTTGTGTAAATCATCAATACTGCTCTAGACTACACATTTTCCGTTAACTCTATAACTGAAACTATAAAATTCATGGTTGGAAGTGACTTTTAGAAAACTTTGCTTCAGCCTTCCTTGAGAAATGTTCTCTGTGAAGATACTGTAAGGTAATTTTCGAGATTAGCATGTTCACAGAGACAAATGGACAGACGGAAAGAGTTGCCCTCCCACCTGGAAGGTTGCAACACCTGATTTGTTTCAAGTGGTAAAGCACGTTATCATGGTTACCAAGTTGAGAAACCATGCGTGAGTTTGACATAAAGCTAAACGTGGGAGAACAGGTGTACCGGCGATAAGAGGATGGGGTTGCATCGTGCACTATCTACCTCGAAGTGACCTGCTTATCGTTTTACTGCCCACGTTTCTCCAAAGGGCGAACTCCCACAGCCGACAACTTTTCTCATGGAAATTCCTTATTGGTGACAGTACATCGTAACGTCTGCCTCTCCCTACAAAATGTTTTCTATGTATTTAAGGGAATATTAAACACTTATTCTGTTACTGATGTTCTAAAAGTTATTTCTATTTATAATTTTAAGGATATGATTAAAGATTGTTAGGTTAAATTGCTCCTCAGTTACAATGTTATTGTTAGATTTAGAATCAATGTTAAATTTATTAAGTAAATAACTATTATCTCAGAAAACAATAGAGTAACAAACTAAAGTTTATGCTAATTTAGTAAACTGAACACTGCATGTAGATGCAAGCCTTTTAAGTTCATTGATTTGTTTTCAGTTTATCAAGGTTTACACTCGTAATTACACAATTTACAATTTAACATTAGTTGCTTTAGGTGTAGCTAACCAACTTATGACAAAATGAGATCAGTAATAAGAGTTGTGCATTTATATTCAGAAAAAAAACCCGTTCAAAATAAAAAAGAGAAGAAAAAGCTCATGAGTATTTATTAAGAAAATATCTCGTTTGGCTTACGAAAGCTGCCATATTTAGAAGTGGCATCTATTTATAGAATAAAGTTTCCTCTAAAGATGAACTTTGAAGAGCACAGTAGTCATAATATTTTCTGTGAAGTTTTGCAGAATTTAGGGTATAAAATAGAACATGTTCTTTTTTTCTCCTAAAATATTTAAAATATAAGTATTATGCGTAAAGTAATATAACATGTATAAAATTAAAGAGGTAATTCCAAGTTATTAACGCTACATAAGATACAAAAAATGGCATATTCAGAACCTTTTATTGTTTAATCTGCCCTTAAATACATTTCTATGAAATAATGTTCCTTGAATGCAAGGAACGCACGTTTTAGACTCATATAAGAATTATTCTGTTTCAATAAAAGTACGACGAATTTTATAGCCCTTTTCTCAGTTAAATTATCATGCTATTACGGGTCTGCATCATTAGTGAAGTTTGTTTTTTCGAATGAATGCGTTTTCCTAAAATGGATTTTGTTTCATAGGTGGTAAAATTGAAAGGAGTGAACGTCGAGTGTGTTGTGTACGATCTGCCAATAGTAAATCCGATAGTTATTTGTTTAACAAGAGGCGACACTAAACGGATTAAACGTTGAATGCTGAAGTGAACGGTTGCATGAATTAACAAATTGTGTATTTCGACAGCGAATCTTGCCGTGGCTTCAAAAACGACGTCAAGGCATTTCTTTACCTGAAGTACGTTTAGGTTAATACCACTTTATATTTGGTGAGAAAAATGAGCGACTTTTGGTGTTACAATTGGACATATATGTATGTGATTCTATTGTCAAAACGACCTAAAATGTTCATCATAATAGACTATATTTTGATTTGACGTATTTCAGTTTTGAAAATGTCTTTTCGCAATATCATCACAAGTGTCTGTTTTGTGTAATTCAAATAGAGTATTTTAAGTAATTATTTTGACCATGGTGCTGCGTGTAACGTCATGTCACGTTACCTGTCGTACCTATGATGCATGTAAGAAGCTTCCTCTCGCTCTCTTGTGAGCCAGCTTTGGTTAAGGACGGACCTAGGTCCGCTTTCAGGCAGGTAAATGTCATGTGGCCAGTTGTGTATTTCTTATTATTGTAGTAAACCTTTCATGTCTAAATTGTAATTTCAGTATTTTGTAATGTAATTGAACCTATATACAGAAATCCCCACCTCTCCTGAGTATGTCTACCTCTGAACTAGTGGCCCATGAGGTGCGAACTGGCCACGTGGCAAGCTAATCCTTTACCATCCTGGCCAGGTTGTCACAATATAGGTGCGAAATAATGTCCTTGTACAAAGTCTGATCAACTGAGCAAAGGTACCATTCTGAAGGCAATTGTAAAAACCAAATTAATTTTCCTACAATTTATCTTTTAGCAGGCCATTACACAGTAAATATTTTTAAAATCTGAGCGCTTAATTTCATTTCATTCTTCGAAATTCATGAATACATTAAGCTAATGCCCACAGTTTCTTTTTATTATCAGTAGGTTTTGAACGTTGTACTCGATGGACCTAACAAAAGCAGGTCCGGACGATAGTTTGGCGAACTGTTTTGGAGGTACGGTGTCTCCATATTGGTAAAAATTCAATTCGTAGCTACTGCATCATTAAGTAATGCATTAAGAAGAAGGTAGGGTTTTCATTTATTTCAATTTTCTGTGGTGACAAACAGGACGGATGTTATCTTATGCTTAGCAGCTTTCGCACATTGTACAGACGTTCTATTTCGTATGCCCCTATAGTTATGGTACTAGATTCACCCGCGTTTGACATTGTGACGTGATGGAAGATTGTATATCATGAGACACGCTGTTGCAAAAGGCTCTCTGGTACCGGTGCTTTCTGTCGAGGGCTAACAAGATTAAATGTTTTGATATATTTATTTCATTGAATTCTCTTACAAGTGGATCTAAGGTTATCGGGATTCGTCTAGGCTGCTGGAGAAACCCTAGTCAGGTTGGTGGGAATAAGCGTTTTAACCTCAATACTTTCCGAATACGAGCCTTGTCTCTCGGTTTCCATGAAATTGATCTAACGAAAGCAATTATTTTTAGGTACTTGCGTTTCCAATAGCGACCGAGTGACGCGAACGCGGAGACATAAAACCGACTGAAGTACAAGAAGACTTCTTACTTCCAAGGAAATCAGAAAATTTGTATTTCTTCGTTGTTAGGAGCAGATTGTATCATCATAAATGTGAATTTTAGGTCACAATAATGTCTCCTAAAAATTAAATACGTTCTTCAAATTTAACTTGTCTAATAAATACACAGAGGCATAGATAAAAGTGCAGTGTCTCTATTTTGAATGCTAATGTAACACAAAAGTACAAAAAGAGCAATTCTGTTTGCTATGTATGATCAGTAATTGGCATTCTTCTTTCAGCATTTCAGTTTGTTTAACCTAATTCGCTTTTGGAAAATGACTTTCTTGACAGTAGAAAGAATTTAAACTATTGTAGCACATGCGAAAACATGTTCGATTAAGGATACCGGAGCAATTTTGTGGTAAAAATTTCGAGTTTAGGACTATTGGCAAATAGTGGAATACAAAAATTATTAAAAAATGACACGACGGACTCTGTAGAATGTGAAACAAGAAAGTATTGCTTGAGTGCCCTTGCCACCAGTTGAGTCGTATGGCTAAAGAATTACTCAAAGCTCAATAGTACTAAACGTAAATGTGTGTAACAGGCAAACTTAACTAGGATATTAGATCAGCGGATGTTAAAAAGTGTTGATTTAAACCATATAGTGAGCAGGCTGTGCAAATGTTTTAACAAGATATACATTTCTTATACACGGTGGCCCACCTGCGGCCTCAAATATTTCCGAAATGATACAAAATATAAAAATTCCAGTTGGCCCGGACTGTACCTATGTCGGGCTAACACAATGAGAAGGTATGCACAAACCATAAAGGTAAACAAATAACACTTCCAACACCAAGTTGCGTATTTTTAAATGGAACATAATGTTTATTCTAGCAAAATGACAACTAGAGCTACAATTAGTGATAACACACTCGGTTCCGCTTTTCTAAACACATTTACTGGTGACCTATAGACATCAGAGACTCCATTGTTGCGCATTACATCCGGCATGGAAAATGCACCCACAAATCACCAGTAGCGTATTGTCCGATGAAACCGTGTCACTTCAACAAATGTTCGTATAACCCTCCATTTGTATCAATACACTTTTAGAATCTGGTAACAAGAGAGTGTTGCACGGATTGCAGTGTTTCTACAGATATTGCCGCACACGCTGCAGTAATACATTGTTGCATATCCTCTACTGTCGTTGGCGGTTCTTAATCCACTCTTTCACTGTGCCCCGGAGAAAGAACTGTAATGGGTCAAGTCTGGGGACTGAGATGGCCATCACACAGGACCTCCTGGTTCTATCCACCTATTTGAAAACTTCGCATCCACAACGTCTCTGGAAAGTTGTGCACAATGTGCGGGACGTCCATCATGCTGGAACCACATTGATAGTCGCTTTTCCAGTCCCACATCCTCTACGAGGAGGGGTAGAGTGTGGTGCAGAAATGATGCATATCGCTGTCCGTTTAATGTTCCCCGATAAATATATGGACCTACATGCCACACGAAAACACGGTTTAATGAATCAATATGGAAAGCAATAGTCGAAACGTACATGAATTACGTTACACTATGACACCAGAGCAGATCAGATCAGGAGACTGAAGCTAGAAAGTGCCGAGCTGATATCGGTTTGTTTACAGCAGGCTACAGACTAGTGCTAGCAACCCCTGCTCTGAGCACAGAAGTAAATGCGTTGCATTACGCCAGAAACGGTGGCGCCATTGCCAACCTCTAACGGCCACGCATTTCAGAACGTATGAGGTTTAGAAACATGAAACCAAGTGTGTTATCACTAATTATTGCTCTAGTTTGGATTGTGCATACCTTGCCATTGTGTAAGACCCTGATATATGTACATTCCTGGCCAATTGGAATTTTCATATTTTGTTTCATTTCGGAGATATTTGAGGTCACAAAGGTAGGTGGACACCCTGTATAGTAAGGCATCGTTTACTTAAGGTTTACCGGTAATGCTCAAGTCGTTCAGAACGAAGAATACTTAAGAGATTGTTAACGGAAAATTCAATATATACATTTCTTTTGTCATAAATATGCCTTAAACATAGAGACAGCGTTGAGATTTTTTTTCTTCAGAAAATGTTCGACAAAATAAAAATGTTAAATACATTTATCTATAAAGGGTGGCATGATGTGGAGGATTTTCTTGAAACTATATGGTATCCCTGAAAGGTACTCAACATAAAAAATGTCAGGTTATTTATTTACCAGACATCGTTTTGGGTTATGCTATTGAGAGATGCACACACATAGAGGCACTACAAACTTTTAAATATATATATATATATATTTATTTATGTATTTATTTATTTTTAGTCAGGAAGTATGAAAACCTACAATCTTGGCATAGCTTACCCCACCTTTGGGTTTGGTTGAAATACATTCCTGGAAAAAATCGTATGGTTAAAATTATTAAATTAATTATTAAATTATTATTCGTATAGATCTAACTCCCACTGGTAATTATAACTCGTTTGAGACTATTTTTCATTTGAATTATGTATACACAATTTGCAGCAATTCATCAATAATTCCACGAGTTCGCGCGCCTCGGTAGCGTAGATGGTAGCATGCCTGCCTCATGTTCAAGAGGTCTCGAGTTCGAATCTCGGTCAGGGTGAGTTACCTGGATAAGGTTTTTCCGGGGTTTTCCCTTAACCTTACAGACGAATGTCGGTTAGCTCTGAACTCCATGTACCCTGGACACATTTGAGCTTCGTTTCACCCATTTCATTCACCGTCCGATATGACAACGTAAAAAAAAGACTGGCAAACATCTGAAGCTGCTAGCTACGAAGGCAACTAAAATTGGCGTCACATTTTGTAATACAGTGTGGTTTATTCAAGGAACTTGTTTACGGCCGCCTCCGCAAGTGAGATGTTCACATATTTATCTATACACGTTTATCATTGTTAGCTGTCATAGACTATAATGGCCTCTTCTCTTCTCTGTCTAGGTCGCTATCGTCAACCACAGAAAGAAAAAAATACAAAATGTTCCGAGTGTATATGTGTTTCTGTTCTGAATGAATGTGTAGCATTACTCAAAAATAAAAGTCTGATAAATACGAAATGTCTTACTTAAATGAACTAGCATAGTGCCAACAACTTTCATGTGGTACTTATTTCTTTGTTTCAAAATGTGTACATATGTTATAAATACGGGAAGCAATATCCAAATTGATATTCTGCGTACTGTAAAGTCTACAGTATACTATGTTGTTACTGGAGTACCGATACTCATCACTGGTTGGCAGAAGCGTTTTGGGAATTACATTTTCATCTGGAATGTGCGTTAGTTGTTAGACTTCACCAACGGGCAATCTGTTCAAACAACCGGAGGATTGCTGAGAGGTCCCATCCAATAGGAACCGGGAAAGCTGGACTTACAGTCGAGGCTTGAACGGGCACCCTCTCTGACGGAGCCGAAAAGGAGTTCCAAATCGCAACACTCTGCGCCATTTGTCCGCCTTCGACCGATACACGGCCCTGAAATCGTCCTTTAATATGAAAGGGAAAGATTAAAATCGTGGTAAAAAAAAAACATCACTCCAGTATCTGTCTATCCGGACAACAACCCCATGCCATGGTAGCCATGGTCGCTAAAGCGTATGTCTCTAGTGTTCCGCCGCGTAGAGGGTCACGGGTTCGAGTCCCGCCTTGGGAATGGGTGTTTATGTGTATAGTGAATATTTGTGAAAATAGGAAAGCAGTTACGGAAATAATGAAAAATCGGTTAAATAAGAAAAAAAAATATATCTATATACATAGATATATATTAAAAAGGGATTAACAAGTAAATTCCACATCTAGGAATGCGTGGAAGGCATTACATTTCGTAATGAGAATATTGAAAAAGGGAAGCGCTAAGTCCAGGGAAATTGCCTACAAGGCCTTAGTGCGGCCGGTTATGGAATATGGAGTAGCATGCTGGGACCCGTATAGAGCTAACCAAATCGATCCATTAGAAAAAATACAGAAGAGGGCAATAAGATTCATAAAAAGAGGCAAGTATTTTGGGCCTATAAAAGGAGATGAGACTAAATGGGAGGAATTAAGGATTAGGCGTAAAAAACATTGGTTGGTAGCATTATTCAAAGCTAATGTGGTGTAAAGGCATAGGTGGACGTTAGTGTAAGGTTAGATAATCCGGATTATTATGGACGAAACGATCATAGGTATAAAATTAAGGGTAGAAGATACAGAACCGACGTAGGAAAATTTTCTTTTGTTAATAGAACCATTGAAGAATGGAATGAATTGCCTGTAGCAGTCTTTCAGGGCTGTCCCCTGTCGGTGAAGAAATTTAGAAAAAATCTAGATGGTTTATAGTTTAACTTTTGAATTATAATGGTATATAATATGTAAATAGAGAAGTAATTAGATATGTTTTAAGTGACTAAAGAAAAATAATATCATATTTGTATTCTTTATTGTGTTATTGTTGTAAATCTAGTATTTGTAATTTGATCTGTATTCTTAACTCTGCCACCGGGTAGTACCCAATTGCAGTCAATAAATACATACATACATGCTCAGAATGAGCGGCTACTAGGGATCGAACCAAGAGCTCCCGAATAGGTGTTACCGCAGAGCCCATCTCGCTTGGCAACACACCTAATTAAATTATCTATGCATAGCTTGCAAAGTCTTCTTTCTACCTCTTGGATCTTTATAACTGGGAGACATTATAAGATAAACAAACCATTTAAGATCAAATAGCACGTATATATTTTCTGCAACTATTGAAAGGTTTTATCAGGTTGAAGTTCACTTTGGAGGCGCACAATGTTTGAAAATGAACAATAAAAATTATTTGGGGTTTAGACGGTTTGACTGCCGTTTCGTACCTTCGTTGTTCTATGCCAAAACACAGCGACCTGGCCTGTTCCTTTGCCTAGAAGATTACTGAAAAATTTGATATTTTATGTTCACATAATTTCTCTGCCCAATAATGGTTTACGTTTGTAGCTCTTCCACAAATGATTCTTACTAATGTTTATTTATCCGTTGATGTAGTGATAATCAAGTTAAACGTTTGCAGAATTTTGTTGCACTAGGTTTGAAATTTCTCGCTTCCCATGACATTGCAAGGAACAAAGGAAGGTGTTAGCTCTTAAAACATAAAATTATTGGGAAATCCATATAAAAATGAGGAATATCTCGGGAAAGTTGAATGTAACTAAAAATGTTTTATAAATTTGCCTTTTTTACATTATTTTTTAATCTAGCTTGGTTTTACTAATTATTAAAACGTTATACTAAATTCATTGAGGATACAGAGGAAATTGTTTCGCTATTCATTCAAAATTCATAAATTTTATTTGACATGCAAGGCGTTTAGCTACGTAAAGCACATGTTAGTCGTTTATAAGAAAATTAAAAATAACGAAACATTTTTCACGCAGCTTGTAGTTGGCATGTAGGCATTTTTTTCTGAAAATCTTTGGTGCACATCCTTGGAAGTTGCTGAATTAAAAAAAAAAAAATACTAGCTTGACCAGCATTTCGTTTATGAGATAAACTGTTCACGCGATATACTGTTTTGGGGTGGAATACATTATATTCTCTACTTATAGGTGGTAGATAATAAACGTAACAACTCTTTCAGCAACACTGTTAAACTCGAGATTGCTCGTATAGGCAGTTTAAGGCTATCAAGTGGTATGTGATAGCTTCACGCCACTTTAGTATACCGTAGGTAAGGCAGTTCACGAAAAGCAAGTAAAAGCGACATAGTTAAGTAAACCGTAATACATAAGGGAATGACTAAATGTCAGTAAAAGTGATAAATTGGTGCATGGGTATGTCAAACGTGAAGCGTTAGATAAAATTCCTCTGGCATTTCGTTGAAAGGAAGTAAGGACAAGATATCCGCAGATAGGCTACGGTGTCGTATCGGCATGTGACGATAGCATGGGAATACTCGTAGTACATTATTACAGAATAGAGGAATGTCTGAAACACTTGTAAAATATATAACATGATCAAGTTCTTCTTGGGAAGCAAGCCAGGTGAAAAGACGATTAGAAATCTATGTTTCGGGAGCGTACATCTTTCCTATCATCAGGATATTTATTAAATGTTATAGCCACAAATGTATTACTGGATATAACACAAATAAAAACAAAGACAAAACACTATCAATATTCGCAGTACTGAACAAAGTACTGTTTTCAGTAAATTAAATGCCAGGTCAGGAGATGGCGTGAGTATAGAAATTAATTGGGTCAAAGAAACGTAACTACTTAACTTGATTATCAAGCTGTATTGATCTGTGCTTCTTAAGTCGATGGATTTCCATGTTTTAAGAGCGGTTTCCAAGAGGAGCTAAACTGAAATCCAGCATCACGATTAAGCATGCTCCTCTCGGAGAAAACGGCCAAGGCCTCCTTAACTCTCCGCACCCAGTAACTGTTGCATTTAGCCAAGATGGTCGTCTCCCGAAAGTTGGCTCCGTGGTCGTTATCAAAACAACGCTGTGCCAGTCCAGACTTCTCAGGTCGTCGTTTATTTTGGTAGCGATGGTCCTTCCGGTTTGTCCTATAATATGGTGTCCCACATTCACAGGGAATGCGGTACACTCCCGGAACTTGGAAGTCCAGTTTGTCTTTCGCTGGTCTCAACAGATGTTTAATCTTCGGAGGTGGCTTGTGGAAGGTCCTGATGTATTTGGCGAGAATTCTGCTGATTCATCGCTACCAGAATAAACGAACATAAACGGAGCATTCATTTAATGCAACCTGAGAAGTGTGGACTGGCAGAGCATTGTTTTGATAACGACCATAGAGTCAAATTTTGGGAGACGACCATCTTGGCAAAATGTAACAGTTACTGGGAGCGGAGAGTTGAGGAGGCTTTGGCCATTTCTTCCGAGAGGAGCACGCTTAGTCGTGATGCTGGATTTATGTTCAGGTCCTCCTGGAAACCGACCTTAAAAATGGAAATCCGTCGACTTAGGGAGCACAGATCTATACAGTTTGATAATCAAGTTATGTAGTTACGTTTCTTTGAGCCAGTTAATTTCTATACTCATGTCATCTCCTGACTGGCATTTTAATTTACTGAAAACAGTCTTTTGTTCAGTAATGCAAATATTGATAGTGTGTTATCTTTATATTTGTGATTCATTTGGGGTTATAGCATTTAATAAATATCCTGATGATGGGAGAGATGTGCGCTCCCGAAACGTCGATTTCTAATCGTCTTTTCATCTGGCTTGCTTCCCGAGAACAACTTGAACATATTCGTCGCCAGGAAAGCCTCAGGTCTTATATAACATGCTTGTCCAGGATTCGACCCTCTACTCGGACCGTGAGGTTTTCGTACTCTTCCCTGATAGGTAGGCCTGAACTGGTGAGGTTATTCAGTTACTACAGTTTTCTGTATCATTTCTATTTCTTTCCATTCCCTTCTCAATTTCGAGGGCAGTAGGAACTGTTAGGGACTTCAGCGTGTATCGGAGGCCTACCTGTATTTCCCTTACTTCATCCATTCCTCTAGGATTATGATACAATATACCTCAGTAGGTCGCGGAGTGCAACATGATCACAACTACACTGACATCACGTATATGAATAGTAGTAATGAAAATTGCTATGATTTCTTAAATATTTATCCTAAGAAAATTTTATAAATAACAAGTATCCTTTCTCCATGAGAAAAACAGTTTCGATGACGTATATGTAGTTAATTTCCTTAGATTAAGGAAAAGCTATATTACATATATCAAGTCTCTATAATCTTTTCGGTAATTCTTACGTGAAATGATGATATACATCCATACAAAATGGCAGAAATATATAAAGTATTCATCCGTAATCGAAAATTGTTCCAACATGTTCATTTATATCTTTATTATAGGTATAAATTTAAAACATTTGTTCATATTAAATTGAATGCTATACATGGAAACGTTTCACAGGGTTTTAATACTTATAAGTTTTCTTTTTCTTTCAGGTAAGTGGAGGCATAGGAAAGCAAGTCCTCTGAATAATTATGTCAACTAGTAGATACTATATGAATGCAGTTACAAGTCTCTTAGATTGGTAAGTAAAACTAACTTTGTAGCTATATGTGATGCTTTATTCAAAGAGTTTCTGTTTTGTAGGCTTTTGAACATTATTGAAGTAGGAGCTTACTTTACAGATTCTGAATTTTGAAATAAGTAAGAGCTTTTTTTCTGGATAAGCCATGAGGTTTAGTTTTGAACTCAATATCCACGTTTCAGAATTAGGTTTATTGACGGTAATAATCTTAGTTTTTTTAAGAAGCTTTAAGGAGATACTCCATCATTTACTGTATAAAATGTCAGCTTAAAGGGGGAAGTTGCAGATATATAATTGTAATTGTTTAGAAAATGGGATGTTAAGGTAATTGATGCTTCTTTATGTTGGTTGTATTCTGAAACTGAGAATTGCGAATGAAAACGCTATAAAGTTGTGAAAAGCAGAGAAATATGTAGCAGACATTAAAAATCAGTAGTCACCACACATGTGGTGGTATGTTTTTGGATAGATATCTACAGTACACTAATGTATTTCATTTCAGTTGGCACTTTTAAAATCATGGGGCCATTCAATTTTTGAAAATGGAGACTATAACAACACGTTGACACTAGCCTAGAACAACTGTGTGCTTGTAGGGTGTCCAAAACAGTGGTTTTTCTCTCCCCCTCCTAAATATGTCTGTATGACATGACGTGTATTTCTTTTCAAGAATGTATTGTCGATTCATCAGACATTGGCAATAACAGTGTAGTTACGAGGAGTTATTTGAATATCAGTGAGGCAAGTTTTGCATTTAGTATCAACACTTCATTTATTCTCAATAAGAATACAGATATAATTTGAATCAGTACTTCTAAGTCACTTGGTGTCGCTCATATTTCGTTCCCTGGCGTTCACCACGTGACCGATTATCCAGAATGCTGCCGTGCGGCGTCATTATCGGTAAGTCCCGCACTCAGCACTGACCCCTGAGAAGAAGAGACCGACACAGGAAGGAAAAGCGAACTTTAAATGAAAATCAATGTTGTCAAGGAGACTGTGCGACCAACGTACACAGTTTTGAGGCGATCCCATCGGGACTTGCTTGCTGGTCAGTACCGTGTTTGACAGCTCGCTCGATGAGACAGTGCTCCAGGTTTAAGCCCCTCACAGAAACTCCAACACAAATATTAAAACTTAGCCGGATCATCATTGCTAAACTGTCTACTTTCGAGCGAGCCTTTATTAAACAATTCCTTATTTTTGAACCAGAATCAAATTACTGTGGTTTCTCTTCCCACTTAAATGCCCAAATGCAATAAACAAATGAATTGTAGGTGTGGGCAAGTTGGAATCTCCCCTCCCCTTTCCAGGCTTTCTTAGCTCTATCGTTTGCCAAATGGACGGCCTTAGTTGCGTAGTTCCTTCCTGTACAATATACTTTATTTTTATTTCATTTTGCTCTATAGTTAGAGAGAACTATGGGTCATAGATATTAAATATCGAGCCGGCCAAGAAGAATTAAGTGAGGAAAAGTAAACAAATCTGCCAGATATGCGGATACATGGAGTTTCAACCTGTGGCATCCCTTTTGCATGCCACTTTACTACCTGAACAACAGCCTCTCTGGAATCTCTCATAGCTACCTTGTTTTCTTACGTTTTACGGATTTAGTGTTCCTCACAAACAATTTTTGTTCACTTTCTTTCAGTTTCTTTCGCTGTACGAAAGTGGTTAAAGAAATCGGAACAGCACCATTTCTTGTTATAACTGCGAACTCATAGTTTGAATTAGTTAATGCAAAAATTATTTTTATAAAATTAAACTCATGACATTACAGTTTTATTATTACAGTTTTATTGTTGCTCAAATTTCAATATTTGTTTGCAAATGTTTGTTTTATTTTTGTAATTTACGTCCTCCAACGTTAAGTCATATCGGACGATGAATGGAATGGGTGAAATGATGCTAAAATGAGCCCATGGTCCATGGAGCTTAGAGCTACCCGACATTCGACTTTCAGGCTAAGGGGAAACCCCGGAAAAAATTATCCATGTAACTCACCCTGACCGAGATTCAAAATCGGGACCTCTTGAACGTGAGGCAGACATGCTACCACCACGCTACTGAGGCGGGCTTTGTTTGCAAAGAATTATATCCGAAAATTAATGTGCAAAATTTAAATGTTTAAACATAAAGTCTGAAATGTTCATGAGGATTAGGGCATTTTACAGAAGATTCGATTGTTATTCTCAGATTATTTTGGTTGTAAAATTAAAATATAAAGAAACATGAGTATATATTTATAATAATGTTGCTTAATTTTTTTTTTTTTTTTTTTTTTTTTTTTTTTTTTTTTTTTTTTTTTTTTTTTTTTAGAAATTAGTAATTTCAGTTCCCAGTATTGTTATAAAGAAAGCGATATGGTAAGTTTAGCAGAGCAATATGCTTTCTCTTGTGAATTTCTATTCATTTAGGAATTATATCGTGTTATTAAGTAGTGGCTATTGGTTCAATTTTTATATTTTGTGCTTGAAAGGCTGTAGTTGTCAGTTTTTCCAGCGCCACAACTTATCGGACGGACAGATGAGCTGAAGTCCTGGTAAACATTAGCATATGATGGAACGTGAAATCGCTTCTCAGCAGAAATGAACAACCATGAGAAAAGAAACAAAAAAGTCAAGGCAGAAACATTTACTGGCACTGGGAGCAACACATCCAGACGGCAGATATAAATGCCTTCTTCCTGTAAATTATCCCATGATTCCTTATAGAAGTTCGTTTATTACGTAATGCCGCTGTCACTTTATCTACTAGATTAGTATAGTGAGTTTTGCAGTACCCTAGCAAGATTTGCGTTGAAAAGACGTTTTGAACTCTTTGAATGAAAAAAGATGAATATTTAGAAAAAGAATTTTGTGTGTGTGTTGTGTGGAGAGAGAGAGAGAGAGAGAGAGAGAGAGAGAGAGAGAGAGAGAGAGAGAGAGAGAGAGAGAGAGAGAGAGAGAGAGAGAGAGCGAGAGAGAGAACGCATGACTCAAAAAGCGAAGCTTATATTTTAACAAAAACTAATATTTTAAACAAAATGTTCCCATCCCAAACTACCTTTTTATAGATTTTTTTAATGTCAATATTCTCAGACTATCATTGTTATTAAAATGTCACGCATTAAAGGTGTTTCCATGAAAAATAAAATGTATTTCTGCATTTTCTGGAAATAGCCTATGAAGTCCTCACGAGCCGCCTCGGTAGCGTAGATGGTAGCATGTCTGCCTCACGTTCAAGAGGTCCCGAGTTCGAATCTCGTTCAGGGCGAGCTACCTAGATAAGGTTTTCCCGGGGTTTTCCCTTATCCTGAAACACCGGGTAACTCATTTGAGCATCATTTCACCCCTTCCATTCATCGTCCGATATGACTTAACGTTGGAGGACGTAAATTACACACACACACACACACACACACACACACACACACACACACACACACACACACACACACACACAAAGTCCTCATCTTTCGCAAGCAAGTTTGTTTAGGGACTGGCTAACTCGATAGAGGACTTGCGTGCTGTGCGGTGGATCCAGGGTTCGATTATGCTCGTTTAAAGAATAACAACAGAAAGATGGTGCTGAATGTAATGTGTTCCACTCGCATTCAGGTGGTTCAGGTCCACTCTGCCTTCGCTTTTTTATGATTTTCCTTGTGGTTTCTCAGTTACTATAATTCCCTTTCCATTATTTCCCTTTCATTCCGTTTCCTTCTTGTCTATCACATACGCCTTAGGTTTCGTGGGGATTTGAAGTGCCAGGTAGATGGTGCGGATGCTTGCTCGGACGAAAAGGTAGATACTCTCCGTGGACATAAGATGGTTGCTTGGTCGCTGGGTTGTCTATCGCTGTCTCTAGTCAGCTCCAGCAGTGGGACAATTTTTCAAGTCTGGTATTATTAGACCCGCGCGATTCTGTGACCTGTCTGTTTACAGACTGTAGCCTGCTTTGTTTTCTTTATTTCAAACCTACCACCTGGAGCATGATAGTCATAATGGATCTACATATGTGTGTGAGGTGTTCTACATTCCCATCCCAAAGGAGTTGAAAGGTCCAAGTATCTCATATAATGGCTCCAGTATGTTAGCATTCTAGCAGATGGTCCTTGTAAATTCTTTGTTTTTAGAAACCAGTGACCAGTGTCTTTTAGCTACGTCCATCGGGAAGAACGGGGTTTTTAGAAATTATGAATATTGTTTAAGTGGTTTTCCAGATTATGTTAGATTTAAGCCGACAGGCCTAAGTTTTTTTTTTATGATATAATCAGTAACTGGTATATCGAGGCCAGGACGACCCCACCGTAGCTTTACTGTAGATATATGGGTAAATCATAGATGACAGGTTGATAACGCCTAGGAGCTTACACAGTAGTTGTCAATTAATTTTTAAATATAATTAAATAGATGCCTATATGTTTGGTTTATTACGGTTTATCATGTTCATTCTTCTTTTGAAGTAAAAAAGGAAGGAGATAAATAAATCGGGGTACACAGCTGCACTGTTCTAATTTCGCTATCTCCCCCGTGCTCCTTAAGCATTCTGGTTAAGTGAGGAAGCTCTGTATATTTTCGAGAAACCAGAGTATGAATGGGCTGATGTCTTGGAGAGCTTTTGCAGTTCTTCTGATTTCCAAAGTTGCGTAATTTGGATGCTCATTAAAATAACGAATAGCCCTTTGTTTGAAGTAATTAATGGACCTCTAGCAGCTGTTGTATTTTATATGGAGGTGTGATGTATACATCACATGTGGGCCTTAGATCTTTGCTGTTATCCTAAATGTGTGTTAAGTGTAGATGTTTGTAGCCAACGCATTCCCATGGATGCTCGTCCCACACGCATGGTCGTAAAGTGACGTAATTTAATGCACGCAACATTTTTCTCCCACCTGGTGCCTTTCTGCATGCATCAGGTTGGTAGAGTCATTCATCGGAAAATCACATCTTTGCGAAAGAAATCTGAAAGAGAAAGCATTGCATAATTATTTCATAGTGTAACTGTCAAAGAAATCGATTTTTGACGAGGATACCTGTTACCTTGCGCTTTCTTCTTACAAAATACATGTTAGAAAAATTTACACGAGGGTTCTATTGTGGAAGCTTTATAAATTGACCAAAATACCTACGAGTAAAATATCGTAAGAAGGTCCCAAAACATGCATATAGGAGTCTGTGCTATACTCGCACAACTTTATATATATAATGTCTGACGACATGGTCCAGCGAGTGGAGAACATTGTTTCGGAGGATCTCCAAAATTGGCCTCCGGCTGGTGTGAGGCCGTGACTGTCTTGGTTTGTTGTCACAAGATGTTCTGCCTTCATTGAACTGTCGCACCCAGGAACGCACTTTAGGCACATCCATGGTACCATCACCACATGCGTCACTCAACTGGCGATGAATTTCAATAGGTGCCAGACCACGAAAACGGAGAAAACGAATGATTACACGCTGTTCTTGCAATGAAAACGCCGATATTTTAAGTATGAAAAATAGCCCTAACTCGTCGCTGCCATTAGAGTTCTATGCACCGTACAGTGCTGCCATCTACGTCACACATTCACAAAGAGTCCACGTGTATTTGAAAATAAAAAAGAAACAGAAATTCCTATCATGTCCCAGTTCAGAAAAAAAAATTATAGGGGGTGTTATAACTTGAGGACACCTCGTAATTTACGGGTTTTAGTGGAATGAGACTTAAAAAAAAAAAAATGATTCAAAGTAAGTTTAGTTCTAGTGAAATGTTAAATTACTGAAGAAAGAAGTGATCAAGTAATTTAAATAAAGCTAATTAATTAAATTACTTTAAAATGGTATATTATAATAATTTATGAAAAAAGCGATGAAGTGAATTAATACAAATCTTTCTTTCTTTCCTTTTTAACTTTCCTAGTTATACCAATATATTGGTTTCAAGGGATTCTTGGTCCCCTACCCCTTATGGCATTAGGCGTCTGGTTGAGGAACCACAACTCTGGATAAGATAGAGATATCCAGAATGGGTGATCAGCCCGATGCTTGGAATGACGTTGACAGTAGGAGATGAACGCAATGAGGGAGAAAGGTATAAAATGAAAGGTGATTGAACAACTGGTGCAATGATACCGGCAGAAACCGGTTATCCCGGAGAAAAACCCGGGATAACTCTCTTTGCGTGAGAGTGAAGCGGTCTAACCGCTCGAACACGGCACGGCCGAATTAATACAAATTAATTTATTAAATTAATCTAAATTATATCTGTTAATAAAATTAAAGAAAGAGAAATATTATACTTAGACTTTCATTAAATTAGTCTAAGATTATGTTTAAAGTGATTTAAAGTGGGGCACAATTTAATAAACTTATTTTTATACTGTAACGCTGGATACCAGTGCTGTTAGTGTTAAATGTTTGCAGGATATTGTTATTTTAGTTTAAGGAAGTCAGTGTAGTGCTGGATGCCAGCACTTTTAAGTTAGGAATTAATATTTTTCTTCTATTGTTATTTTAATATTACCTTTAATGTACTTTTTATTAATTTTCTTTAAATTTTTTGAATTGTAGTAATAGAATATAAAACTGGATATATATATATATATATATATATATATATATATCTGCCATATTTCTAACTGTGCCCTGTGAACAAAACGTTTCTTAAGTTGTTTATTCACAAGTTATGATCACATAATACGTCCTTAACTACCTACCTCAAGTTTTGTGACACACGTTCATTTATATCCTTTATAACGAGCACTATTAGGAATCACAAATAATTCCGTCTTATCTGGCACTTAAATAGAGGGGAAAGAAAGAAAAGGGGGGCAATAAATGGAGCAGGGATTCTCTAAGCTGTTGACAAAATGCTTCCTCCAATTAGCGGTGTGGTAACAGTGTCCATTCTTCATCCTCCCGAGTTTCTGATTTCGCAGAGAAAAGGTGCATTTTGTTTTGTGCAAAAGATCGTGAGCATCCTGCACAAAGCAGAGATTTTCTGTATTTATCCAGATGATACAGTGCACAATACCGAATTACGCTATACAAAACATTTCAGATGAACACAGTAGGAAGTAGTGCTTTATGACATCATACAGTTTCCTCTTCATATATGGGTTACACAGGATGTTTCCAAAAAGCCATCGACTTTTTGAAGTTGTACGTCATAAAATACTCGGTAAGGTTGGCTGCATCTTGCAGGAGTTTAAAGTTATACATTATATACTGCATTGTAGTGATTAGTGTTCATCAAAACACGTGTGATGATTTGCAAAAGGACTAATGTGAATACTTCAATCGAATTCAGTTAATATGGCTGGTTATTGAAGAATTGCAATGCACTTAGTGCATATATTTTGTTTCGCAGTAAAAGTTGAACGTTTCTTTTGCAGGAAAAATGAAACAGTATGACAAAACAAATTCTTATTTTATTTCCTTATTACAAGCGAATACAGAATGATTTCATACAGGCTCGCCAACTGTTTGTACGAATCTCTACGTCTTCGTTATGGTACATCTTTGGCAGCTTACAGTTGAATGACGCTCTTGCGTCAGTTGGCGGCTGATTGAGGGTCAGCACGTTGTATATCATACGTGTACCAGTCCTAGACGGACTTAGTGGAGTTTTATATGGTGGCGGGTTTAGTTTAGGTGGATGAAAGAACGGAGGTAGCCGTAGCTCCTCAACGTTGCCGACTCGGGTGCAACTCCAGTGTGCACAGCTGGTATGAGAATGTTTAGGAAGAGTTTTAATTAGAATAATTACCAGTCTAATTCTCAAGTAGGTATGGTTTTGAAGTTGTAATATAAACTTTATTGCTACCGGTTGTGCCCGCATGCCATGCGGGGAAGCCGGTAGAGCTTGAAGCGGCATTCTATTGTTTGGTAGTTCCCAAGAGACCTAACCAGGGCGCTCTGATGTTGAGGCAAACTCGCGTAGAATTTTGTGGCTCGGCGTCTAATGACATCTTCCACATACTGGGGAGATGAGGCTTCATGAAGGTATCTCACGGGAAAGCACCGGTATACAGAATAGATAGCCCTAAGACATATATTCTGTACACGTTGAAGCTGTAACCGTTTGGATCCTGCGGCCATACCCCAGATCACTCATGCATAAAGCATTATATGAACAACGAAAGTCTGAAAAAGACGCAACTTTAGGGGTGACGGCATCCCTGACCGCATCATTGGGCATAACGAAACCGAAGCCCCGCATGCCCGATGTGCTGACTCCTGGATGTGAGCCCCAAAAGCTAGACCCTTGTCCAGCTTTACCCCCAAATAGGTGAGAGAATTTGTCCACTCTATCTTTCGACCAGAATAGTTAAAAGAGGGTACGTTGGCGGAAAGGCGGTCCTTGGTGAAAAGTATGGCTTGATGGACAATCACCAAAGCCTACACCAATATTGAATGAGGCTTAGGTGTCGCTGTATTGGGTTGAAGGCTCTGCGTGAGTGTCTATCTGTGTTATAGAGCAGCACGTCTACAGCATAATGAGCTATGTTGACGTGCGGCTGCGTAGGAATACGCTAAAAAGCGTAGGGGATAAAACAGAACCTTGGGGACTCCGCCTCTAAACGCATGGGTATAGGGACATAATTATTACACTGGTATGTATTAAAGATAAAACTATTACAGACGGGAGCGGGATTGGATGTTGGGACAGTTTCTTTAGGAAATGTTCGCCGTTAGCACTCGTTTACCAGGATATGTACTTTAAAGCAGCTAACTAACGGATGCTCTACAGAGTTTTAATCCATAACGGATTAGGCAGTATTATTATTATTATTATTATTATTATTATTATTATTATTATTATTATTATTATTATTATTATTATTATTATTATTATTATTATTATTATTATTATTATTATTATTATTATTATTATTATTATTATTATTATTATTATTATTATTATTATTATTATTATTATTCATACATTTCTTCATAACAGAGATGGGTAATAACAAGGTACGGGATGCACCAAGTGCCCTCCAATTTTTACACATTGATCTATGGCTATCTACAAAACCTTGATCTTAAGCTCTTCACTGTTGCGACAGGAACGATCGCACAATGTCGCATGTTGATAGTGGGACAGAATGTTGCATTCTTTTGTAGATATTCGGCGAAAGACTCAGTCCCTGTATACTCTTGTGGAGTGTTTGGATGTGGAATGAGACCGTTGACATACGGAATCACAGGGACTATCCATACCAGCTTTGCCTTCCAGATCATCTTTATCTCTTCTGCGAGTTCTTTATACTTGCAGATCTTTTCATGGCACTTCCTGTCGATGTTGGTGTCATTGGTGATTGCGATATCCACAATGAAAGTTGTCCCTGTTTTCTTGTTTACCAGTATGATATCTAGTCTGCTATGGTTGTCTGTTTTGTCTGTCACTACTTGGTGTTGTGGAGTATTAAATTAATATTGTAAACATGAAATACACATTACCTATGCTTTACTGCTGAAATATTCATAACTAATGCAGTATTTTTGTTTTGAAGTAACAATTGAAGCCAAATGTTAGTACACTAATATACTTCTGGGTGACAGTGTTAGCAATACGTTGTAGCTTGTAAATAAAAGGTCTAAAACAGATGTAAGTAACTCTACTTACTGTAATAACACTGCACTAGAGGTATTTTACCATACCACATGTTATAGTATTCATATAAAAAGTTGTTCTGTCCACGTTACCTTACGCATGATATATTTTTATCCAGGAATGATTCAAAATTAAGTAACGATTACATAATTGCATATACCATTCGGAAACACACTATTCTGTTTGGCGCCGATGTAAAGAAAAAGAGGAATCCAACGTCCCCGGATGAGACACCTTTGAAAAAGCAAACGTGCAGCGTAGCATTTTCAAAATATGACTACATTTATGGATACACAAAATAGATTTTAATTTATGTATATTCATCAGCTCTATCTTTTTCAAGTTTTAGTCTGCCTCCTTATGATTCCCCAGCTACACACAAAATTGCAGACAATCATACATGGAATAAATAAATATATTCAAGGTATAATTTGAATTTATCGCATTAATATCACAAATATATGAAACATTAATCAAAATTGCTAGAGTTAGCATTAAGAAAGCCTATAGATTTGGCTCAAGTATGAAATTTAGTGATTATTCCTACACTGTTCATAAGTTATAGTCTTCACACCGAGCCAGATGCTTCCGTGGTAACGTGTATGGCTCGGATTTGGGAGAGCCCGGGTTCAATTCTCGTGACCGTCTACTCTGATCTTGGATTTTTCGTAGTTTTCCCTGATCGCCTCTTAGTTTTCATTAAACTTAATCAGCCTACTTAACTGGTGTGATCTATTCTTACATCCACCCAGGACGCCCTGAGAAAAACATTTCAAAGTACACTTGTGTAGCGGTTCAGCAAAATCGGATTTATTGTCGACGGTATCAAATGTGTTCATACTGGAAAAGACGGTATCAGTCCCAGTGCACAGGTTGTCCCCTTTGTTGTATAATCTTAGAAATCATGCGCGCTTATACACAACTGGATTTATATATTTATTATATAATTGAAGTGGAATATAGGTGTTGCATTTTTGAGCGGTGTTCAATACTTGTTTCGATATTGCTAAAATGAGTAAAAGGGAGATGATGAAATGGATGGTCACTTTGTTCTGTCTTTTTCTCCTAGGTTACCCCATGGTAGCCAGAGGTTTGAATGGTATTGCCTGGAGATATATCGATTTGAACGCATAGACGGAATTCTGTGAATTCTCTGCAGACTATCTGTGTCCATTTTGAGGCAGGAGGAGGTTGGATCTGCCGAGGGCTTCATTTGATTGGAACGGCATGTAATTGACGCGAAAATGATAGGCCCATCAGCAGTAGTAGCGTTGTAGGAGTTCCTATTGATGAGGCCTTAAGACCCTAACCGTGCATTTCGGAATAACATTTTTGTGCTGCGCCCATGTGCCACATTGGATTTATTATCATACTATTCTCTGATGTGTGACATTCACATGTTTTTCTTAACCCATTGTTCAATGCTTCCGTCCACATCACGTTAATCCAGACAGAATGGTTCTATTACATATTTCCTTGTACTACAAGCAGAATAAGGGAATATATAGTCTTAGGCGATAGTCACACCTACACAGGTCGCTATGTGACTGTAGATGACTTTAAAATTCTGTTCTCTTAAAATAATTAATGACGATTTAACATTTGAGAAATCTGTAAGCATGCTTTGAAACTTCAAAGTATTGACAAAGAGTGTTTAAAATGGTTAACTTTACAAAAAGTGATTTTTTTGTGCTTTCATAAGAAAAATATTTAAAATGCCTACTCTACACGTTGACTTTGAAATTATATTCTTTGCATGACTTCAAAAAACAAATGACTGTGAACTAGCACTTCTAAAACGTGCAAGGCATTTCAAAATAGAAACCACTAAAGCCTGGGAAATGATACCACACCAAATTTGATATAGATAATTCGTTTTTAAAGGCTGCTACCTTTATGAATCAGTTTATATCAATTTCTTACGGTTTATCAATTTTTATAATTAGTATACAAAAGTACTTGTAAAGTCAAATGGAATAATCCACTGGGTACTATCTGAGATTTGAATATACACATTTTATTTGTCGAGCAAATGAATCGTTTATTTCAGAAGATATGAGCAGGTTTTCAATTTTTAAAAAGGACAAAAGCATTTTATATATCTTTAAATGAACTACGATTATGTTTGAAAGAAATATAGCAGTGAAGCAGTCAATCATGCACTCAATCTGTATCAATCAATCTGATTACTGTTTGATTTCTTTTGAGTTTTCAATTTGGGATACCATTCCACAAGGTTGATTTTGACAAAAGATGTCGTTTACTGGAATTCTGAAGTGAACAATTTAAGTAAATAAGCAATATTATGTAATGACATATTTATGAAATGCCTTATTCGTTTATAAGAAGATAACGATTATATTCCACCGAGGATATACGCTTGACACTCCCTGTACCAAAAAGCACATGCAAAAGGCTTGTGCGCCTGTTTGTGTATATGTGCCTGCTTCTTCCACTTATGTAACAAGAAAATTCAAGGAACTCCCTCTACCCTACTACCATTTACAAAAATTTAATTCTTACCAGGTTCTTTTGTTAAAATAGAGGATACTAATGGTCTAAAGTGTAAGACATTGCACAAATATATACAGGATGTCCCACCTAACTCTGCGACCTCAAATATCTCCGAAATGAAACAAAATATGAAAAGTCCAACTGGCCAGGAATGTACCTATATCAGGCGCTTGCACAATGAGACGGTATGCACAATCCATAAGGGTAAACAACACTTCCAATACCAAGTCGCGTTATTTTAAATGGAACATGTATGTTTATTCTAGCAAAATGACAACTAGAGATAACACATTCGGTTCCTCTTTTCTAAACACATTTACTAGTGGCCTATAGCCCTCAGAAACTGCATTTTTGTGCTTTACATCCGGTATGAAAAATGCATCCTCAAATCATCAGCTGTTAAACTTCGCACCCACAACGTCTCTGGAAACTTGTGCATAATGTGCGAGACATCGATCATGCTGGAACCACATTGATAGACGCGTTTTCAATCCCACATCCCTCATGAGGAGGAGTGTGTTGCATAAATGATGCATATCACTGTCCATTTAATGTTCCCTGATAAAAATAAGGACCTAAAATTCCGTTACCAGTGATTTTCAAATAGGCCAGCTCGGTCACCAGACTTGATGCCATTAGACTTCTTTCTCTGGCACACAGTGAAATATAGACTGTATCAAGAACCGCCAGCAGGATATGCAACATCGTATTACTACGGCGTGTGCGGCAATATCTGTAGAAACACTGCAATCCGCACTCTCTTGTTACCAGATTCCAAAAGTTTGTTGATGCAAACGGAGGGCACTTCGAACATCTGTTGAAGTGACGGGGTTCCATCGGGCAAGACTACTGATGATTTGTAGGCGCATTTTATTGCCGGATGTTGTTTACCTTAGTGGATTGTGCAAGCCTTCTCATTTGTGAGCCCCTGACATAGGTATATTGTTGGCCAAATGGAATTTTCATATTTTGTTTATATTCCGTAAGTATTAAACAGAATAACAAGCAGTCAAAGAATCTTAACAATCATGTACAGTTGTCACAAAAGCATTTTATACAAAGCATCTGCATTTGATATATAATGAGATGTTACACAACTGAAGTGTTTAAAACTATATTCTCCCAAAATAATAATATGACTGAATAAATGAATGAACTATTTTGTTCGCGTGACATCTGTGCTTATAGAAATGAAAAAGTTCTGTCCACATTAGCGTTGTGTGGAGGAATATCAAAGTAATTCCACCAATAAAATATATTTTTCTAATATAGCTTGCGTTGCTAATAAATTTGATTGTTTACATTCCTGAAAATGCAGGACATTCCAGTTTCCATTGAAACTCTGCGCAGAAGGTAAAAGTGATCCGGGATTTTCTGGATGTCTGGTAACCCTACTTTGATCTCATCAGCATCACATATAAAATCTCTATGTTGTTTCAAGGAAATGGATTTATCTTATCCATGCATATACAGATAAGTAAATTAGAAGAGAGAAACCTTGTCTCTCAAAGCCTTATCTGTTTATTTAATCCAGTTTTGGTACTTTTTATTGCATCGATTAGATTAAGTGGGTCCTTTACAATCCAGTAGTAAGCAGTTACGGAAAAATCACACTCGTGTCATTAAGATAGTTATGAATTTACGTAATTACAGCGTTTTTATGCCCAGATGAAAATTACGTAGCAGTACAGGTGCATATCAAATGATCCTGATGCTATTTTACAAAGGTTAAGTATACGAAATAATTGCACGGTTGTGATATATTCAACACATAGTGAATAATTAAAGGCAATTTACTGAAATGGAAACGAAATCGATATTAACGCTGGATTTTCCTGTGTTACATTGGGAAGTAGTTTCCTGAACAGTTGCTACTGAGTCCTTTCTTGTTGACCCACGTACCCACTAACAGTGTTGGCATATCATTTAATATCTGTCACGTTCAACACAAATTTTGTATGTTTTAAATATTCATCGTGACGAAATCATGTAGCTGCACAAGGTGTTTCAGAAACATTAGCTTAATAAAATTTAGTTAGAAAAAATCCAGATATTTCGATTTGTTTTTATTGTGCACCATTAGATATTCTCTTTGGCTTAACCAATTTTAATGCGTACAGTGTAAAGGTAACGTACGCTCACAGGCAAAGTATGATAGAATAAGGAGTTTTCTGGCTTCAGGATTGGAACCTCACAAGAATTTCAGAATTGTGCCTCTCAAACATCGAAAAGAAACTGATGAGGCGAGAAAGAAGTTCAACCAGATCTAGTAGCGGCGGGCACAGGGCAGCGGGGTCCTTGACGTTTCTAGATTGACCATTTGCCGCCTCTTCGAGCTCCGATTCCTGCTCGCATGGAGAGATTCGTGCAGAAGGTTCCAGGCCAGGGAAGGAAAAATTCTCTCCTCAAAGCATAACCACCGCGTACGTCACACATCGCCGTCCAACACGCCAGACTGTAACAGTTGTTTTGGCATAGGCCACTAGAATTGTAAAATTGTTTAAATAAGTGGTTTAAGAATCGATATGGACATGTTAAAATGGATAAGAAAGGTAACTTAAGTCAGTAGGTCATGAGATGACGCAACATGTAAATGAAATGAAGTGAATGTTTTATGATTGGTAGTTTTAAAAATGAGATTATGTAATGTGTGACGTGGACCAGTAAAAAATAAGTTTGATTGGCAGTGATGGTAATGAGTGGAGGAAAAATCAATAATCTTGGTAAAACAGCTAATACATGCAAATTCAGTGCTGCGACGAAACCTTGTACAAGAGTTAATATCCTTTGTCTGTCAATTGTAATCAAGGTATACAATACTATTGTCAGGTTGTATACGAAAAATTGTTGAAATAATACCAATTAAATTGAACATCTTGATGGTTTTTAAAGTAAAAAGAATTTATTGGTATCGAAGTTTATTTAGAAAATGTATTCTTTTCACTTGCGACCACGTGTGAAAATTCAAGAGTTCTCATAGCTCAGACTGAAGCAGATCCGCAGATTTTCTGATACACATCGATACATCTGAGTGCCAGATTGGACCAAGGAGCGTTAGCAGCTCGCGGCTTCATCACCATCCAGGAGGGCTAAAAGCAACCCACAATCCCAGTTACAACGCGGGACGACATCAGGTGAGAATAATCCCGTTTCACATAGTCGCCGCAGACTTCGAGAACACCATCTTCCCATCACCATAATTGTTGCTACAAGGCCCAGCAAACTTTGAACGGTGTAAAGGGAAAGGAAATGAAATTCAGTAGTCAGGAAATTCGTGTTATCATCTACCGACCTGGGAAAACCATGAAAACCACAGTGGTCATTTCAATGAGTATCGAACTCGCGACGTCCCAAATGTGAACGTCACTCATTCCGATATATAACAGCGTAAGAGACACTTCTGTTATTCTTCCAGGGTCAAAAAGGTATCAGAAGCATTTCTGCTACAGGTTTATTACTTCTATATACGAGTGATCAGATGTTTTTTTTTTGTTTTTTTCTTGTTTTTTTTTTTTGACAACGTGCCTTTCCTCATAATTTTGATGGTCCTTCTCAAAATAGTCTCCCCTGAATGCGATGCACTTGTCCCAGCGTTTCTGCCAGTCTTCAAAGACGTGCTGGAAACCACTTTTTACAGATCCTTCAAAATCGCCTCCGCAGCCTTCACCGCTGCTTCTGATGATGGATAATGCCTCCCACGAAGGCGTTTCTTCAAGTTAGGGAATAGAACAAAGTCACAGGGGGTTAAATCCGGACTATAGGGAGGGTGAGGGATGCACTTCACGTTTATTTTTGCAAGATATTCATCAACAACATTGGCAATATGTGGCCGCGCATTATCATAGTGCAGCATCCAGCCTGCTTCACGGAAATATAGTCTTTTGCGCCTGATATGGAATTGAAATGTTTTCAGGACATTCCTGTAGTATTGTCCATTTACTGATGTGTGTGCAGGTCCAACATGCTGTTAAACCATTCCATGAATATCAAAGAATGAGATGACCATAACTTTCCCAGCAGAAGCAAGCACTTTTGATTTTGGGGGGGGGGGGGGTTGATGATGAAGGAGATTTCCACACTGAGCTTTGCTGTTTGCCTTTAGGATCAAAATGATGTAGCCAAGTTTCATCAGCAGTGATTACGTTTGAAAGAAACTCCGGATCTTCCTCTAACATCAACTTTAACTGCATGTTACCTCCATTGCAGCGGTAGGCGATACTGAACATGTCTGAACTTGCCTGGTTCTCACAGTTGGGAACCAGGAGTGCCAACAATGTAACTACTACGGTGTGTTTGTTTCACATTAAGCTAACAGCATATAATAAGATTGAAGTTTAGTGCGAAAAATTATGACTGTAGAAAATTTATGATCATTTTATTGAGGAGCCCTCGTATTTTGGAAAAGCTACATTAATGGATGAAAAGAAAGGAAAGCATAATTATTCGTACAGTGCTTTGAGACAATCAAAGCGGCTGGTTACGCAACTATATAAATATATAAGTGATAGTGGCAGCTGGTGTTATTGAATTTGCAACCGTAATGTACCCTCTCTTCGTGCTTGTGTGATTCTATTACCTTATGTAAATGATAGCACATGTCCTTTAATAATGATGTCTATATCAAATAAACACAACAGCGTCACATACGTTTAAGAGCTTGAAAACCGGAATCTGTTGTAATTTAATTGGCCAGTGAAGCATGTAGGCAACTACATTTCACGGTTAATGCGTGCATTTTGCAGATATTCTACTCTGACCTTATATGTATCGCTAAATACACTGTTATGTGGTCTTTATTACTCCAGTACCTCAATATTTTGTTAAGCGTACAAGGTGATTAAGAAGGAAATGATGCTAAGCAGTTGTTACTTTTTTCGCCGATGACATCACCTCGCATTTACAACATGCGTATTCAGCGAGAATTTATTGCATGCAAACTGTCAGTTCCCTGCTTCGGACCGATGAATTTTAATGAAATATTAACAAGAATAAAAATATGTTGCGTGGGATTCACATGAGTTTATCTTTGCTCTATCAATTTTCACACAAGCTTATCTACTTGTTGTTTTGGAGATAAATGTATTAATAAAGGTATAATACCCAATAAAGATATTGGAATATGAGGAAAAAGACTTGGAAATACTTATTGCCGCTAACAGTTGTACATAAATTTTATATTTTAAGAATCTACAGTTTGCTTAAGCTTTTGTCTATTGCTGTCACCGTTCTTTCTTCAGGATATACCATTTATTAGTTATGTAAATATATTTAATGTGTGATATTGTAATTTAAACCAATACACTCAAAGTTTGAGAAATGCTTACAACTTTTCTACATAAAGAGTAGTTTGGGATGTGTTAATTTATTTAATATTTTTCACAGCGTTTCAGTACAGCTGTGTACCTACGCACGCGCAGAGAAATTCTTTCCCTAAAAATGCTCTTCTTGCGTCAAAAGACATCAAAACATATAAATACGTAAAATATGAAGCTATTAACATTGAAGCAAACAAATATAATTTGTAACTTAAAACTTCACTTATCTTATAGGAAAGGGTGACACTTTTCTTATAAATTGAACAGGATCGCGATTTCGTGAAAATTCTTCCACGTGGTCAGTGAGAATCATCATTTCTTATAAGATAAACGAAAATTTTAAGTTACAAATTATTATATTTGCATGTATCAAAACATATATTTTCGTTGGCATTTTATATGGAATTTTGAATGAATTTTATTGGAATACAGTGCCTTGCAAACGGTGCAACAAAAGAGAAATGATTTTTGTGCCTATACGTGGGGCGTAGATAAATAAAACCAATTTAGCGGAGAAAACCTCGAGTAACCAAAGCTAGAGTGGGTGGTGAATGGGAATCGAACCCAGTCTTTACGAATGCGCTCTTAAGGATACTGCCACCCAATTATCGGAAGGCACGACCGACTGGCAGCTGGGTGGGAGACAGGAGGCATTCAGGCCACGCCTACCCATTTATCTTGTAGCGTTCACTGAGGGGATGGTTGGAAAAGCATCACTAGCCGTCTCTTTCCCCTCCCCCTGACGTCTGGAACAATCGGGATATGTTCCGAGCCGCGAAGCTTCCAGAAACAGCGATCTTCCTATATAAGGGCTGCAGTGGGCGAGTCAGTCAGTTCTTGGCGAGCAGCCGTGAAGAGCGCAGTGCTAGCGAACGGACTGGAAGACTGTGTACGTGTATCAGTGGAGTAGTACGTAATTGTGAGTGTGGAGTGGACCTGTGAAAGACGAACTGGTGGATTGTAATTGTGTGCGCTACGTAATTATATGTAATCGGCAAGTGTTCCAATTGTAATTCGGTGGAAATAAAGAACATTTTGAGTTTGTGCAACTGGACTTTTAATTTCACGAACCCACAAAGTCACAATATGTATGACTGACATTTCGTGAACATTTTCAAAAAATCACATTTTCTTCTTTTTAAGCCTTCCTGGATCCAAAGAATTCTTAGATAGCATCCACAAACCATTTTTAAATGTTATAATATGGTTTGAAAGTTACGTAAATGCTAGTGTCAGATATAAATTCTAATTCTTTATCCTCGTTTTCTGGCTATTGAAAATTTCAGCATTTTTAATCATTTAAAGTGCTCCTTGCCTCGTAGTTTTAGTCTTAGACCAATGAAACTGGCTACACGCGTTTATAGAGAGACAGTGAATAGAAATTCCCCATTGATGTTATTGTGGGATGCATTTTAAGTACACTTTCTTTAGTTCAAAACACCAAAATTTCAAATTTCGGCAAAAAAAAGCCATATTCATAGCTTTAAAAATTTCTGGAGCCTAAAGTTATTGAGAAACAGAGAAACCTAGGCAAAATTTAAAAAATAGATGCATTGGGAACTTGTTGTTAAAATATTAGACCAATATTTTTCGCAAGGAACTTTTTAGGCGACATAACCAAAAATAAAATAAAAAATTGACCATATTTTCCAAACTATCAAAGTGAAATGGACAAAATTTGGGCTATATCATACTTGCACTAAGTTACATTTTTCGTATAAATCTTAAAAAACTAGCGTTATTAGTTCAGGATTTTAAAATTTCAGTCTAAGGTATCCTTTACACGGAAACATCTCGCTCGGTATGAGGCATATTAAGATCGCTTATACATTTGTAAAATTGCTATTCTGTAAGTAATTTGTATGACAGTAACTACTCTGTAGCTAAATTTCACTACATTATAATGTTCCCTCAGTTTGAGAAGCTTCTCTTTAACATAGACGAATAAAATTGGGTTGTAGGATATCCCAGCATCAGTTCCATTTATTCAGGGCTCCACGACTCATCGACTGTTGGTCGTCATTGCCTGCCATTTGTCGTACACGTCCGTAGCACTATAATCGTTTGTGATCGATAACATCTAATACAGTTTGTTTTTATGTTATTGAATAACTTTCTCCCTTCTATCAGTTTGCTGTCTCTCAGCCAACTTCTGCAATGGCCTATTTCACTGATTGAGATGATACAAGTACACTTTGGATCTCTCAACATTATGTGGCTTGTTTTTAACTGGAAAGATAGCTGATGCTTATATTGTTGCATTTAAAAAGCTAGTAAATATTCTGTCATTGTTCATATTGGGCACATATAGGGCAAGTCTTTTGAGGAAAAGGGAGAATTAATATAAATGGAAAAATTAATAAGCTTTATCCAGGTTTTGTGGTTCTGTCAGTCTATAATTCGTTTTAAATCGAAGACTTAGCAGGTGATTCTAATTTCACTTTTCTTAGAATGACAAAATAATTATATATCTTCGCCATGTTAGTCAACTGACTTTTAATATAAAAATATTTCAAATTTAGCATTTGGAAAAAGTATTCAAATATGTATTCTTGCTAACAAGATGAAAACATTGGGAGGGGGGAATTACAACAGTTCAAATTATGTCAGGATCAGGAAACGTCTGAAAATGTAGCTTGTTTTATCAAGTCTGGTACTTAACGGGATTTTCGTTTTTGAAATTAGTATTATTTTGTTCGCAGAGACAGAACAAAAATAGATGCGCACACAAACACTGAATATTGTCGCCGATCTCATTGTTGTCAAGTACTTACAGCATAGTAAGTCGCCATTAAGGTAGTTGTCTCATGTGTTTATGAGAACTCGTAGTGGTTTACCGGGAGAAACACGAGTCAGTTGGAGAATTTAATGTCATGTTGGCACGCTGGCCATAGTAGCTCAATGATTTAGAGTGGCTGGGCGGAGACCAGAAGATTCGTGGTTCAAATCCCGGCTATGGCACTGAATGTTTCAGTCTACCCTTTCATAGTGCGTCCTACACACGGCTAGTGTGAAAGAACAATTAATTTCCATTTAATCATTATCTTTACACTTTTCTTTACTTACATAGCATTTGTACCTTTGCATGCGTTAATTTTTAACTTCCTGGAGACTAATTAAAATAAATCCCAGACTTTAAATAATCAAAACCTACAATTCATGTCTTATATCATTTATGTCTCATTATAAGCAGAATATTTGAAATACACGGCTGTGATGCAAATTAAATCAATTGCTTATTAAACAAAAGCGCATTCTGGGCATCAGATAAAGAAGAAAAAAAGAGCTATGTATCAACCTTATTACTAAAGACACAAGCCGCCACTGCAATGCACCATTAGCACCTACCGTGTGGCGGTATAACGATAACAATTGAACAGAGAGGCAGGCACAAGTGCGGGGGCGTGGCTGAAACAGTTGACAGCTACACACTCAATTAGAAGAATGGGCCAGTGAGCTCGTGACGTCACGTACAACCTTGGCAAGTCGAGGACCTCCGGCAACATTTTGATAGCAGAGCCAGTTTAAACCGTTGCAGGGCAACCATCAGGTTCCGCTAATCTCAACATATTATCACTAAGGCATGCATTAAACTTAATATGATCTTACTGTTTCTCTATTAAGTTCGGGTTGCGAAAATTATATTGTAACTCACTACAACTTTAATTTTTAATAAATTTAATTACATGTTGTTGCTTTGACGATCGCTTTGAACATTTCTGACAAGGAATAATTGCAGGATGAAGACAGGCATTATCGTGAAGAGAAACTCCACTTAAACGTTTAAACCAAAAGGGTCGGTGAAACTTGAACATTAAGAATAGTTTAAATTATGAAACTGGTTTATAATGTTACATTTTCTTGCATTAGTTAATCTTTGTACAAAAAACGAGGAGTGAGTTTCACAATGTTTTGAGTTACCTGCCGCTTACAGATAGGCGAAGCATTGTATTTCACATATTTCTTGAACCCCTCAAAAACCGGAAGTTCTGTCAAACTGTTCAGGTACAGAGGCCTACATAAGTATTCGAACGTAAACATATGTAGTACTTATATTATTTTAAAGCTACGCATAGTAAGCATACGTAAATACAACTGGTACAAAATAAACGTGAATCTTCCATTAAACATATAAACTCATAAATGGCAACTGAAACTAATGCACTGCAAGGAGAAATAAAGCAGTTGCTTTACATCTGGACATAAGTATTCGAACAGAGAACAGCTAGTATTTAGTTATCACACCCTTTCTTTGAATTACTCCTGATAATCGTTTGGGCATTGTCTGTATATGTTGTTTACTGACTGCAGAGTCCATGTTTCTCCACACTGTTTGAAGAAGTTCTTTCAGATGGTCTTTGCTTCTAATATGATGCTTCCTCACACGCTCCTCGAGTTCCTTCCAGATGTTCTCTGTAGGATTTAAATCTGGAGATTGGGGCGGTGTCTTCAAAGTGTGAGGAGTGTTGTACACGATCCAAAGCCTTACAATTTCAGCAGAAAATCTTGGGATCACTGTCCCCTAATTCCAGCTTCTCTGCACTATTTTTAAGATTGTTTTCAAGAATGCTCTTGTACTGAAATTTGTCCATGACCCCATCTTTGAACAACAGTTCCCCAACGCCAGATGGAGCTATACAGCCCCATACCATCAAACTACTGCGACCATGCTTCACTGTAGCTGCCATGTTCTTAGATTCCCATTCTGTATTTGGCAGTCTCCACACTTTAAGGCGCCCATCACTGTTGTATAAGCAGAATTTGCTCTCGTCCGACCAGAGAACCTTAACCCAGAATTCTGTTTGTTTTACCACATACTGTTTAGGAAATTCTATACGCTTTTTCTTATTCACCTTATTGACATATGGTTTCTTCCTAGGAACGCGGGCATTGTTCCCAGTACTATTTAAAACCCGTTCAACTGTTCTGGTGTGAACCACAGTGCCAGAATATTACTCAAGGCATCTCTAATCTCAGATGCAGTGACTCTTGGATTCTGCCTCACCATTTTTAATATTTGCCTCCTGTCTCTGGTGGTGAGTTTAGAAGGAGTGCCATTTCTAGGTTTATTTACAACAGTATTTGTTTGTTTGAAGCGATGGATTATGCAAAACACTGTAGTTTCGCTTCAGTTAATGATTTAGGCAATTTCAGAGAGAGATTTGTTTTGTTTGTACATATTTATCACGATATTCCTCTCTGCCACCATTGTCTCCTGACCTTTACGTCCCATATTACCTGTGAGTTCACAATCGGCTGAATATCTTTAAGCGCACTGTCTCGAGGCATAACATAAACACAACTGTTATGTGGTAGGGGCGTGTAGGGTACGTCCAATCACCTTTCTCTCTGTTCAATTGCGAACGTTCCAATACTTATGTCATCCTGTAAGAGGGACAATAAAACAAATACAGTACAGATTGTGTAATAAATACATGCAAAGTGATATTTTAAATATTGTTTCCGAGACAGAAAAGGTTAATGTTTACATGTTTAACAATTCAACGCTGCCAAATAAATATTACAGTATTTATAGCACGTGCATTGTCACATGTTATATTATTCGAATACTTCTGTCGGCCTCTGTACATCAGGCGAAGATTTTCAAAAAGTTTTCCCGACTGCAAGCTAATGTATACATGGAACATTTTCTGTTATCTTTTATTTTGTCTAAAATTGTAAAAAAAAAAAAAAAAAAAAAAAAAAAAAAAAAAAAAAAGCCAATGCGTTTGAAATCTTTCTTTTTATTCCGTTCATATGTCGCCATTAACAACTAGCGGCACTGCCTTTCACCCTTTGACCCCCCCCCAAATTAAAACAATTGAGCAACTCAGGAAGCATACATTTTTCCAAGTGCACGTGGTCGGTTCTCATTGGTGTCACGGAAAGCGTCTCTTTAGCTCACACATAAAAACTGAAACACTCTATTCTATTTGAAACTAAGTCTAATAAATATTTTATTTCTATATGTAAAATCAAATAAAAGTGGAAATTAACTTAGTAGCGGGTGTGTAAACCCTCTGCTTCTACCACTGCCGTCATTCTAGAGGTCATGGATGAAAGCAAACGCCTAGTGAAATTTTCATGAGAGAATACCTTCGCATTATATGCCAGCACCATTCATAACAGATGAATGAGCCCTAGTGTTTATACAACCAATATAAGGCAATTATGTAATAACATTGCATTTATTTTAAAATGACAAGAATATATCATTTGTGTTTTATAAGTGAATGTGTTCAAAATATAATTATTTATCTGCTGTAAGAAAGACATAAGACATTGCTTATTAGAGGAACAATAATAAAAAGAAACATGCACATCAAGAACTCGAACTCATGTTGCTCCACTTATGAGACATCCGTTTCACCGCTTGACTACCATGCATACGTCCAAGCCGCAAAGCATCTCCCTATATATCTGATAGCTTTGAAATGAAACCAGAGTGGTATCAAAGCCTATATTGGAAAACTTAATAGTTCTTTCACACTAGCCATCTGCAGGCCAAAATATGGGAAGGTAGAGGTAGACTGAAAACTTCAATGCATTCAACTTTTTTGTCTGACTCTACCTTTCCAAAGTGTATACTGTGAATACAGTATTTTTTTTTTTTGTAATTTAAGTCCTCCATCGTCGTCATATCGGGCGATGAATGAAATGGGTGATATGATGCTCAAATGAGCCCGGGGTCCATAGAGCTTAGAGTTACCTGACATTCATCTTTCATGATAAGGGAAAATCCCGGCTGGAAAAACCTTATCCAGGTAACTCGCCCTGGCCGAGATTCGAACTAGGGACGTCTTGAATGCAGTGTTATCGAATGCTTCCGATGTTTCACGAATCAAACTGTTTCTCTCTCTCTCTCTCTCTCTCTCTCTCTCTCTCTCTCTCTCTCTCTCTCTCTCTCTCTCTCTCTCTCTCTCTCTCTCTAAAAGACTGTTTGATAGGCAATTATACTAACTGGTTTACTATTGTGCTAATAATTAAACTTTTATTGCTTTGTTTCATTTATAAACATTAATTTCACACAAGTTCTAGTTGGTTGGGGGCGAGATGGTAAAGTACAAAGCGACACAAAAAATGGGAATGTTACAATGCATAGTGGCAGTCATAAGGAGTTCGCAGAAAATTATTTAAAAATAATCCATCATTGTAACTTAAATGGCAAGTTTTTAAGGTTTCCATTACATATGAATAAAATGATTTCGTACATAGCTCTTAGTTTTATTGGACTGTTAAAATATTTCCATTTTTTTTGTGTCATCCTCTGTAAGTAGCTAAAGAAAAATCTAGTCTCCAGTAGAGAATCGAACCCGGTAGATCTGATTATGGAGGCTAGAACAGACCAAAGAAGCAATCGATTTAAAAATGGGCAATGAAATGCATATCTGAATAGTCTGTGAAATACTCATCAAAATGATTGCATCTTGCCTAAATTTGTAAAACAGGTAATAAAAATTACTACATAGTAAAAGAATAGCTCATAGAAATGATTTACAATTCATGGCTAATGAATGTTTGGGCAGGGTCAGCCTTTTCAAATATTTATTGTTGGATGTCTTAAGTGTTTCCATTTGAACTCCATAATCCGAGTATCGCAGGAGATTCTCGTTTAGTACATTCTCTACAAATGTTCTAGCGGATAAAGGATTCATTTGATTTCTATGTCAAAACATGTATAGTACTCTTTGCTGGAAAAGCGCGTTTTGAGAACTCCGAAGAATACATGGAAAAATGTTCGGGTTCGAACAGCATTATTCTAAAAATGAAATCTGGGATAACCAGCTAAATTTCGCAAGATTTTCTTAAAAATCGTTGCACTCCAAGCTACCATTCACATAGGAAATTTTGATATTCTTAGAAATGGCTGTTAATTTGGATTCAAATACCATTATTACGACATTTACATGGCAAATGAAACGTAATGTCTTGAATTTTCTGAGATTAACCTGTTATGTCCTCATAAGAAGGCAACTTTTCGATAAAGCAGGAAACCAAACTGTGCGGCACAGATAATGTCGACCTTACACTGTAATGTTGCATTTTTAAATGTCATTTTACACTTCCAACTAGAGTCTACACGTGGTTTGTGTGAAATACCAATTGATTACCATTGATTTACCTAATTGTGGTTAATTATGAAGCTCAGGTTGGGGAATTTAATGGAATACCGGCATGCTGTCTCACTAGGGTTTGCCAAACTCCTGCCTGGGGGCCAAACCTGACCCGCCAGTTGGTATTGTTTGACGGTGCGCCTGTTCAGACCGTCGAACGGTTAAATAAAATGAAGCACTGAGATTTGATGCTCAGCGTATTAAGCTACTGAAGCATAAATACAAGGAAGTTCATTGAGTTTATTTGCCGAGAGGTGTATTTCCTGATTTGAATGATTTTGCTTGAGGTTGGCGTAACTGTAAATCTGTGAAGATATTTTCTAAAAATTATATATGTAAAATCGAAATACAGATATCCTATGGGTTGTGAGTTGGTGTCCATTTAGACAACACAAAAGCAAAATTACAAAGGTCTTCAATTATATAATCGGAAAAGGTAGTGTTATTCTCTTTACTAAATATAAACTGCTATTAATGTAAAACTAGTTTACACATTCTTGAAGTACTGTGGTTGAAATGCCGATTTTTTGAATTTACGTCCTCCAACGTTGTCATATCGGACGATGAATGGAATGGGTGAAATGATTCTCAAATGAGTGCGGGGTCCATGGAGCTTAGAGTTACCTGACATTCGTGTATCAGGATAAGGGAAAAACCCGGAGAAACCTTATCCAGGTAACTCACCCTGGCCCGCCTCGGTAGCGTAGATGGTAGCATGTCTGCCTCACGTTCAAGAGGTCCCGAGTTCGAATCTCGGTCAGGGTGAGTTACCTGGATAAGGCTTTTTCCGGGGTTTTCCATATCCTTACAGACGAATGTCGGGTAGCTGTAAGCTCCATAGGCCCTGGACACATTTGAGCATCATTTCACCCATTTCATTCACCGTCCGTTGGAGGACGTAAAATTACAACAACATAACTCACCCTGCCTGAGATTCGAACTCGGGACCTCTTGAACTTGAGGCAGACACACTGTCATCTGCGCTACCGAGGCGGGCACACCAAGTATTTTTTAAAGCATTTATATATATGTATATATATATATATATATATATATATATATATATTGGTTATTAATCCATACATGTAAATTTTAGTTACGTGTCTTCGTCTGCGGTTAATCTTATGGCGGTTAATTTAGTCCCAGATATGTAAAGTTTGGTAACACTTGTCTGAACAATTTCTTAGAAAAGCGGCACTTGACCTACAACTTTGTTTTCATTTTTAATTTTGGTATTTTTTTTTTTTTTTAAATTACATGTGATCCTTAAGCATTTGCCAGTTCTGGTTAAAATTTGCTTAGTAGTATTATTAACTAACCTTAATTGAGTGGTCACGCTGAAGCTAGGACATAAAAAGTATTTTCATAATTAATATCTCCATGAAGGTTTACTAGAATACTGTAGCAAATGCATGGGCTTCAATGTCCGGTAATTCTAAAGGTAGAGCGCAACATGCCAAGTCACTGCATTATTATTTTATGTATACACATTGGGCAGTTAGCTGGCCTAACGTCACGATAGTCCTTCGTAAAGGGAATTTGACGAATATTTCCAAGAATTAAAAAGATGCCCCACATATGAGCCAAAGAATGCAACTTCTCGACGCAGTGTATCTACAGAATCTTGACTTTAATTTGGTCCCCCGTGGGCATTAAAAATAATTTATGTTGAAACAAAATTGACGGGTACGACCAGTTTCTCGCATAATTAAGTTGTTCGTGTTTTATCTACCCATAATTAACCGGGTTATTACTCGCTCAAGTATCCCCGCCAGCAAAAACAACTGGTCGAGGGAAATCTCTAGGGCTTCCGCTCCTGTAATTTAAGGAAAGACGGTAGTTATGCGGTCAAATTGAAAATAGTAACGTGTGACAGGCCATGCCTACCTGACACACAGCAGTCGCTGACTTTTAACCTCAGAAATACACAATCGGGGACAGGAACGGTCAAATATGTCTATTAATATTACATGGGTCATTCAAAAATTAGTGGCAGCAATGCCTGCATTTGGCGCTATTAGCGGTAAATCATCAAGCTGATAAAAATGAAAAATAAGATCGTCTAATGTTTTTAGCTGTAAGTTTGAAGACAATTTTATTTAGTAAGACATTTATAGTAAGTTTAATTGTAGGCTGTTATCTTTAGTGCTCTAGATATGTTTAGTGAATATGAAAAAAAAAAATGCTTCATTAAAATTGCAAGAGGTATTAATGCTCGACAATGCCATATAGAATTATTGGAAGATTGTGTTAGACCGAATTTACCATATCGTACCGTGGCTAGGTGGACACATGTATTTCGTAGAGGAAGGGAAGACGTTCATCAAAAACGAGCTGGCAGACCACAATCAGCAAGTGATGATGTGCATGTGAATGCTTTTAGAGTACTGCTGGAAGAACAGCGTTTTTGAAATTGTATTGAACTAGCCAGGGAAGTTGGAGTTGCTCCTGGTAAGATTCTCCACATGCTTAAGAAGTAAAAGATGAGGAAATTCTGCGCTCGATGGGTTCCACTCTATCTTACAGAGGAAATAATGTGACAGAGGATGGAAACAGCGAGATTACAATTAGAACGCTAGGAACATGAAGGCGAGCGTTTTCTTTGACGTATCATAAAATTATACGAAATCTCGATTCGATGCCACCAACTAAAATTAAAGAGACAATCAAATGAGTGGCGGCACATTGATTCACCATGGCCAAAAATATCGACAAGAATAGAATCCACTTAAAGTCATGTTCATTGTTACTCATGATTTTGACTGTGTTCTTATTACCCTTCCCGTAGGGGAGGGGATCCGTCCCCTTCATCTCTCGTGGTGCGGGCGCTGTGGCCCCTTAGCACTGGTGGTACCTCTGACGTTACTAGAGGAACCTCGGGCCGAACATTCGAGCCCCTTCCTCTGGGAGTTGTTCGGATTGGGTTGGTCTCGAGGGGGCAGTGGTTCCCGATACCCGTGTATGATCGGATACGTCTTCGGACGGGGTTGAGGGAAGCCATTAATATTCCCGGGTACTAGCCTGCAGGGCTAGTAGAAGGCGTGCTAGATCGTCAGGCGCCCCCACCGAGGTCATATCGGTAGCCTTCACCTTTTGGTGTTGGCGCGCGTAAGTGGCGTATCCACGTCCATCCCGTCTTGTGTCCTTGGACCAGATGGGGGGGTGTTAGTAATCCAGGTCTTGCCCTATGGAAAGCCCCACAGAGGACGCCGGGCGCCCTTTGGGACAGCTCGGATACTTCCTGGTTGAAAGAGGCTCCTACGGGTCCAGGACTAATGGGAGTAGAACCTCTGGACACTCAACTGTTCTTATTACCCATTCAGTTCCTCAAGGAAATCGTGTGAATGGTGCATATTACAGTGACTTTATGGAACAACCAGCTGTGCGTCTAAACGTCCAAATCTCCCGAATTCTCATCCCTTTGTGTTACATGATGGTGCTCGCTCTCACACGTCTGTCTCTGTTGTTAATTTACTTCGCAGATAGAACTGGGGAATTCTGGAGCATCCTCCATACTCCCCAGATATGAGCTTATATGATTTCGACCTTTTTACGAAAACGAAATTACCTCTTAGAGGAGTTTACACTTTAGAACCAGATAGGCAATTATAGCAGCAGTAGAGCAGTTTGTTCAAATATTAGGACAAGATGCTGTGGATGACATCCGTTGGCTCTCTGATATGTGGGGGCGAGTTCATGTTGGAGGAGGTTATTTTTATCCATTGCAAAATGTTTTATTTATTGTTAATTCAAATGCTGCCCCTAATTATTGAATGACCTAAGTAAAAGTAACATTGTATTCAGCTCTACAAATCTTAGCTTTGATGCTACTTACTTGTAATCACAAAAATACTCGGTCATAGAACATTCCTGCACAATGGAGAGCTCGAAGTTTACTTTGAATCTAAAGCACGAAGTGAATATTAAATAAAACCGGCCGCTTGGGATTTTAAAACAAAGATACAACTTAGATACCGTTTGACTCCAAAGCGAAACATAGAAACGCCATTTTAATATTTGGTCACTCTAAGGATTGTATTCATCCACTTAGACATTTTTAAAAATTAGAGCCTCGCACCTCTATTAGCATTAGTTCAAACCTATATTTCTGTGCTGTCGTGGTGTACCCTAAAATCAAATATGATGCAAAAGAAACGATAGAACAGCAATAGTTTGTGATCTTTTGCTATGCTATCATAGAGAACGGAGCACTGTGGAAGACATCCAAAGATTGAGAGAAGAAGACGGAATCGAATCTTTGCCACAAAACAGGACATCCAGAGCAGTTGAAACAGGGAGAGAAGAGGCTGCTTATGAGAAAAGTAATAAGTAATCCTAAAATAGGTGCCCCAAAACTGGCGACCGCATCGCGTCTGACTACTCGTAAAGACGTGCACCCAGAAACAGAACGGTTTTTATTGAGGATGGCTACCGTGTATGAGCGGCGAGATAAAGACCTCATGTGAACTAAACTAACAGGGCAAAGTAGTTACAATTTGCTAAATAATTGTGCAAAAAAGACAAGAATGGTGGAATGATGTCATTTTTGTTAATGAAACTCCCTTTTACGTATTTGATACAGAAGGGAGTGTCCATGTTTTGCGCAAACCAAAATGAAGCTGAATTTACACCCTACAGTAAAACATAAGTAGGGGTGCATATCAGAGGATAAAAATATATATTTTTAACTTTTACCAGGATAATGATCCAAAGTACCAGACATATATTGTCAGGTAGTGGTTGTTATATAACTGCTTAACAGTAATACATCCGTCCCCACAGAGTTCAGATCTTAACTTAATACAGAATTTACGGAGCTAGGTAAATATAAGAATCAGAAATTCTCCCATCTCCTCTAAGATAAACTAAGAAAAGACTGCTAGAAGAGTGGTTAAAAATTTGAGGCTGCCTATACGGAAAAAAGAAACCACCCTTCTTTTCTAATATGAAATCACGCCTGATAGAAGTAATCGGACGAATTGATACCCTACAAAATACTGAATTTAACCAGTGTAAGGGAATACATACTTATATTATTTTGTGGACACATTTTTTAAGTGACGCTTGAAATTCCAGCACGTAAACTGAAAGATTTTTGTCAACATCTGTGGCATTTCAGAACAGGGATTCTTTTGGTATTGCGGCAAATGGTATGTATTTCTGTGTATATTTCTACTTTAACATCACACAGCTGTTTTTAGGAAAGTAAAGGAGTTTGATTTGCAGAACTTTGGCCGAATATTTTTGTGAACAATTGTACTTATTCTATATCAACAAAGTTCCTTTCCTTGCCGTGCACAAACCTTCAAATGTCACTGCAGTTTCTGGTTGGTTGCATTTACACTTTTATGTTTTTTGCTCCATATATAACTAAAGAATTTCCAGATATTTTGATACACCAACGCTGCAATATGGTGCCAGAAACATCGTGTATGGAGAACTGCGTTCAACTTTTACCAGAAATGCCAAATTTAGCGTGAAAAAATATTCAAAATTTGAAAGAAGGATGTGTTCAATATAGAGATGTCTCACTGTCTGAGGAATTTCCATATCAGTATTCTCGTAAAACCTTATTCTTCTTTGTACTCAAGCTGTTTGAGTTCTCATAATTAATTATGTTGTACATTTTTTATGGGCAGAAATGGAATAAGTGATGCCAGCTGTTTGCTATAATGGCCTTGAAATTACACAGTTTTTTACGTAGTTTTCAGTTAAAGAGCAAGCAATAGTACAGAGGTATTGAAGACATTTAAAAAAATGTTTTGGAAGTAGCTGATTCACAAAATCATTTTTCAAATAACATTCTTTACCCATACAGAAATTGTAGAAAATTCTTTGTGAAAAATAAGAATTTTACAACAGCATGTATTCAAGATGTACATTTTTTCATTAATAAATTGCATTTTAGTGACATTTTTACAGTCATTTTTGAGAAAATATAAGCTAACAAAAGTCATGCATGTTAAGTTTAATCTGGGGTAATCTTTGGGTGACGTGGGTAATTTTGATATTTTACCATCCTTTAGTCTTATTCTGTTCACCCACACGTACCTTTTTCTAAAATAATTTTATTTTATATGTGAGAGCGTCCAAAATGTATTTATGTAAAACTGAATCTTTAATTTTTGGGTGGAATGCAATACTTCTTACCTATTACACTTAGCAGAGAAAGTTAGCAGGAAATGGTTGAATATTTATTAATGCGTGTGGCATTAATTTCTACCTTGAAGTTTTCAAAGTGATTATTTTTCTTAGCTAACGCATTAATTTCTTCTACCTTGAAGCTTTCGGTGTGATTAGTAGACAAACCGAGATATGGCATAGATAACGGAGTGAGCGGGATTGAACCGGTGTGACGCGCTAGTTTAGCGAGGTCGCTTACAGCAGCAGGAAGTGCGTTGTAGAGATATTCCACTAAATCTCATCAAAAACTGTAGCTGAGGTCATACGATAAGTGTTGGTATCACTAGTAACTTTCGGCGGGCATACACGCAGTTGGGAGAATAGGAACGTTTCAACTTCTGTTACAGCTTTCTAGTCCAGATTATTTGCTCTGGCCACTTGTATAAGATAAGATTTATACGGCTTCTTCGCCTGATACTTCAACGCAGAAGCAGATGAAAGAAAATTATTGAAATTGGTGGTAGAAGAGGAATTTAGCATTCGTCTACCGTGGCAGAAGCAGCCGGTTGCGACGGGAATCGAATCTGAAGAGCTCCCAAATGCGAACCTTAAAGGAATTACATCTCACTCTGAATGTGTATGAAACTAATTCTGCATAATTTTATCGTGATCAATGTTAAAAAGTTGATAGAAAAATCAGTCTTTTATGTAATTTACGTCCTCCAACGTAAAGTCATATCGGACGATGAATGGAATGGTTGATGAGCTCAGGGTCCATAGAGCTTAGAGTTACCCGACGTTCGTCTTTCAGGATAAGGGAAAACCCCGGAAAAGCCTGATCCAGGTGACTTACCCTGACCGAGATTCGAACTCGGGCCTCTTGAACAGAGGCAGACACGCTGTCATCTACGCTACCGAGGCTGGCTGGAAAAAATCATAGTATCATTAAGTTCAGATTGGGGACTTACACCTAGACCAAAGAAATCTTTTGTCCCTATGCTTCCTCAGATAGGTAGGTATGTATGTAGGGGTGAGGGAATCTATGTGGATGTCAAACATCCCCTTCTCTTACCCGGAAGCTGTTAAAGCTGTCCCCAAAAAGGGGCTCTCTCCGGTAGGGCAAGAACTAGAGACTAAAAAGCCCCCTCCCCTCCGATTTACAGGATGGAAGTGGGAGCCCATCCACCGATTACCTGGGTACGGCCGCTAATGATCTAGCACATCGACTACTTGCTCTGCAGGTTAGCACCCGGGAACCATGAGGCGTCCTCAACCCCGTCTGATGATTGAGTCATCTAGACGTTCCCATTCTCCCAGGGGTATCGGGAACCACTGCCAGACCGAAGTCTATGTCGAGTGCTCGAACCGGGGTTGGTGAGATTAGAGGATACTAAGTGTGGTCTGACCCGTCTGGGAGAGACCACCAAAGGACAGGATCCCTAACCACTACAGATTGGCGGCGCTTACAACTGACTCCTGCCTCCCCTGCCTGCAGATTTAAACAGCTCTTGAAGAACACGGGACCGAGAGATCTTCCCGATCCGGAGATTTACAGAGAGCCATGCACTCGAAATTCTTGCCGGAACTCAGAATTGAAAGATGAAATGAGAGGATAAGAAATACAAGTCGAACTCATTATCCTAACAGTATTCACCGCGGTAAATACCCGAAAAAAACCTATAGGTCAGAAAGATCGGCCGCCCGCCTTGATAGTTTAGATGGTAGTGTGCCTACCTCACGTTCAAGTGGTCCCAGTTCGAATCTCGGTCAGGGTGAGTTACCTGGATAAGGTTTTTCCGGGGTTTTCCATTATCCTTACAGACGAATGTCGGATAGCTCTAAGCTCCATGCACCCTGGACACATTTGAGCATCATTTCACCCATTTCAGTTATCGTCCAATATGACTTATTGCTGGAGGACGTAAAAATTAAAAAAAGAAAAAAGAAAAAAGAAGTAAAAAAAATATTTGGCCGCTGGAATTGAACCCCGATTTCCCAAATGGAGGCAGAGCCGTCGCCCAAGTCCACCTGTTCGTTAGATAGCAAAATAAGCCCTGGCAAGAATTTTGTTGAAGAATGAACAAGTAGAGTTCAGAATTTGGAGACTTAGGCCGTTAAAATCTGCTGTTGGGCTCTTGAGAAGCGACAACACGTGCCCCTCCTAAGGAGTACTAACCACTGAGCCACCGTGGTGACCGTGCGAACACACCGCTTTACTTCACTCAAGGAGGCACTTAACGTGTATTCCATTTAGAGTCGGATGTCGCAATGGAAACCCAAGAAGTTTATTTATTCAAATAAACGCATACCTTCTTCAGTACAACTAATGAAATGCAGAGCCTTTGCTTGTGTTCGGTAGTCGGGGCACGCAGTGCTGCATAATTATCATAATTCATAGAGACTGAATTCTTTAGAGATCACAGCGTGTTTACACGGCATTCGAGCGAAAACTGCCCACATGCATACGCATTCATAAGGACCTTATATAGAATTGATGTATTACCAACCTGTGAAAGTTGTCAGAACTTCTAGCAAATACTAATTTTTTCCAGTGCTTGAATGAGAGAGATTAAAGTTATATAAGCCAATATGCCACGAGTGAAGCCTAAACTAAGTAATTTCTTTCTTCGTCATTATTTTCCACTACTGTTATCCTTTTTCACTTTGCTTATCATTGAAAGGTTTTCAAGTTGCTTTAATGTTACCAAGAGATGAACACAACTAAAAGTTCCTTCTGAAAGTGTGAGGACGGTAAAAATGAAGTGCATGCTCATATTTTTTATCAACTAAAAGCATAAAAAGTAACGAGAACATACTTTTGAAATTCTCTCCTAAAGCAAAATGGTGTATAAATTTGGAACCAGATAGTAAATTGGTTCCAGAATTTCATTATTGCATCTTTCTCTGTGGAGGTACTCAAGGAATTGATCTTAAAATTTGGAAGTATTAAATGTTTTAAAATATAACTAATACTGACAAAAACGGACAATTAATTGCTTAAGAAATGTAGACTATCCAAATTAAGTCCGCCTTGGTAGCGTGTCTGCCTCACGTTCAAGAGGTCCCGAGTTCGATCTCGGTCAGGGTGAGTTATCTGGATAAGTTTTTCCGGGGTTTTCCCTTATCCTGAAAGACGAATGTCGGGTAACTCTAAGCTCTAAGGACCCCGGGCTCATTTGAGCATCATTTCACCCATTCCATTCATCGTCCGATATGACTTAACGTTGGAGGACGTGAATTACAAGAGAGAG
>CM060955.1:100146426-100219572 GCA_030765055.1 Mantis religiosa
CTCGAATTCAGGTGTGCTTGTGCAAGTTTGCTTTTGCACACCTACCTTACGCGTGTGAATGAGCACGAGTTCAGAACTCGGTACTCCTGGAATGTGTGTACAACCTCGCCAAGTCTGTAGGCTCTTTATTGCCAGAGAAATTTTACAGCTAGGTTTAGAGAGGACTGAAATGCTACATATAATCTGTCGCAAGTTAGAGCAATCGTGCTGTAAACGCTTGGGAGGGGCAAGAGGGAGACAGAAATACTTAAGCAAAACGTTTTCAGGTTACTGGTTGGTGGCGGGAAATCCGTAGGTGTTTATGGGGGTAGTTTATCAAAACATACAAAATAGAGGCATTTCGCTTTTTAACAAGTAAAGCCAAGTTTACTTCTCGGTACAAATATCTCTGTAGTGTTTACTTGCGATCAGTGCAGCCAATTCTAAAGCAGTTTTCCCCTAACTCATGTCTGAAACTCCCTAAATGCGGCAAGAATCCTTCAAACATTTTTTCTAACTAAATGTAAATTTAAAAATGTGTTTTATGTTTTTAAGGGTGTCGGTCTAGAGCAGTTTTAATATACTATAGTTGGAACTATTTGTTTTGGTGCTGAATTCATTACCTATAGATTAGCCCATAAGCGAGTCAGAGCTGGCCGACCCGACTGCCGGCCTCAGGCCAACATACACAAGGCAGAGGGGACCAAACATCACGGCACCCCGCCGAAAAGTTGACTTTTTGGACCGGTATTCGTTACCTGAAATTCCTCATGATGCTGAGTGGGTGCTGGTCATATACCCAAGACTTGAAATCTGCGCCCCCAAGGGTGGGAACCAGCAGGCATTCCGTGGCAGCGAACTGAAGCACAACGCCCAAGCCCCCTACGCCACAGCGCAGGACAGAAAACTTGTAGTTTTGTAGTTTATGAGCTTCACTTTGTGGTATAACACTTTTGTGATAAACTTAACAATGGGCAAGATGTTGAAGTTCATTATTCCACCGAGGAGCTTTTCCGTGAAGTCTGGAGTAGAACTTGCGCTCTCTACAACGAGGTAGAATGGGCGGTAAGGATTGAGTCATACTTCACGACTGTAATTTCAAGCATTTGCTCGGTTTCCCGTAAATAAAAAATTTCTCCTCAACCTTCCCTCGGGCAACTGCTGAACGTAATCGCCGAGTCACGTTATGGTGTAAATAAAAACAACCCCTCCAGTGCAAAAATGTTCACACTATCTTTCGCAAACGGCAATTACACCACTTTATTGATTGTCTGCTAATTGCTAAATTATTAGTCGCCTCGTCGGGGTCTGCTTTAAACCATGGACCTGGACTAATAATTACCTTGTAGCGGGGCTGCAAAAGAAAATTGGGGGAAAATATACCACCTTCTGGCTTGCTATAAATTATTTGTGCATTTTACTTACTCGAAAATTTCCAAAATATTCCTCGCAAAGCAAACTCCCTTCTACATTATCCCCGAAGTAACTTCATGTCTCCCTGGTGCTTATTTCCCCCATATTTAAGGCTAACCCCCACAAGTTGACAACAGACTTGCGACTAACGTAACAACTATCCCAGTTATTGTACGAATGTATTGTTGTGAGCCCTAGTATATTGTTTGGCCTTCGTTGTTTGACGTTCACAGCACCTGGGCAGACATCACTTAAACAATTATATAATATAAAACTGTGGCCAAAAAATCAACATAAATTAACGTCAATTTTGCCATTAAATATGTTTTTAATAGTTATATTCCTTTGATGCTTATTATACTTTGGCGTTGTGATTCTGTACCACTTGACTTATTAATATACTGCAATATACGTTGTCTGCAAACTTCAAAGGTCTGTACTAGGAATGATGGAGAGTGACGTGTAACCCACAACGTCCTTGCTTCAAGTCCAGTGACAGTGGAACTTTTTCTTTTCACTTTATTTAATGCTTCAAATCCCTATGAATTATTATTGTTATTATTCATTTACTGATTTACTTTCTACTTTGTCGAACCAAAGTATAAGTCTTTAAATTAATTCGCTATTCCATTAATGGATACCAAGTTTAGGGATATCCATCCATTGTTGAAATTTGGTCAAAAATTAAGAAATTACTTTTAGATTAAAAAATAGTTTGAACTTGCAGCATCAGTTACATCTACATATATCTTTTTCTCTCGCAGCGTTTTAAAACGTCATCGCGTTACCATAGCAATGACATAATAGACAATATTTCCCTCTGGTGTCTTTTATTCGACTTCTTCGTACACTCTTGTGCATTAAAATGTCCCTGTCCAAGTGGTTTGTTCAATTTTTAGCAGAAACTCTTAAGAATGAATGTGTAGTGTTTAACGCCCGCTTTACTACATACGGCACCGCAGGCGATGACACTGATGATACATGAGATGAAGATGGAGCACCGGTGGAATGAGATGGCGGGGGGGAAACCGGAGAACCCTGAGAAAACCCGCCCCAGCGCCGTGTTGTCACCACAAATCTCACTTTGCGGTCGCCTGGGATCGAACCCGGGCCGCCTTGGTGAGAGCCAAGCGGTCTAACCACTGAGCCACGGCACGGCACTAACTCTTAAGAAGATTATTTTATCTTAAAAAAAATTGCATATGACTTTTAACATTCCTTTAAATTATTCAGGATACGCGTATTAATTCAACCACTTAACGATAAATTCTAATATAATTGTATTTAAAGATTTAATTTTCCCCCTTGAAAGAATAAGATTGAGAAAAATCATGTCAATTTATATATTAATATTTAAATAACTTGATAGTATTTTTATTGTTTAATAAGGACCCTCCTCTGTAACGTAGATGGTACGTGGCTGCCTCACGTTCAAGAGGTCCCGAGTTCGAATCTCGGTCAGAGTGAGTTATATGGATAAAGTTTATCCGCGGTTGTGCCTTATTCTGAAAGATGAAAGTTTAATAAGTACCTATGGTCTGTCCACGCCTAATTAATTATTAACAGCAAAATAATGTTTTCTCTAAAGACTAATATAAAACTGTTATACATAACATTTGGCTTAAAGATACGGATATGGAGTGTTATAAAATGTTTATCAACTGAGTTTCATAATCCTCAATTTACACTACGAGGGCCTCGTGATAAATTGCTTTTTAGTGCTTGCTGTCTCAAAAATAAAGTGAGCCTGGAGGACAGCGTTATTACTGAAATCTGCAAACATTGCGCCTCTGGGAGAAATGAAGTGTTGTAATCAGTTTCGCGATAACGTAATAAAAAGGTCGCAATGAGCAAAGATTGCGGACATGGGCATCCCTGGCAGGCGTGAGGCTGTGTTATTGCGTTAGAGATCGTGTTGCACGCCCCCTCCCCCTCCCTTCCTCCCACCAGGAAGCAGCAACAGGTACTCTCGACATTGATCACCTTCCGCAGTGGCGTAGAGCTGTTCCGAAACAACGCAATAACGATACAGAGTGATTCACTTGCATCAATCAATAGTGGAATAATTCGTGAAAAAAAAAAATGAAAACCTGCGATATTCGGCACTAAATCATATTGAAACAACTCCATGAAACATATACACAGAGGAACTGCTATAAATAAGGACACAATAACATTATTAACAATAGCGATAAACATTATATTATAGGTGATAAATAAAACTCAGAAGAGATACGTGGCCAAAGATAGGAATATGTAGTCACACAATAAAAATTTCAATATTTCGGGTTTACCATTTCATTAGAATGTAAAAATATTCAGAAGTGGTAAACATAACATAATATTGTTGTGACCTTGCACCTCATCTTCGATTGTCTTCATTTTTGTTTACATTTTTTCAAACACTTCGCCAGTACCCACTGCAGTAATTTTTTGTGTTTTTAACTTTATTAAGAGGTAAAATCGTGTTATTTGACATTTAATTGCATAAATTTGGGTGTGTTTTTTTTTTCCTTGCCTCAAATGTTTATCTCTCCACCTAAGCGGACGAAATATTGCATTCCACGCAAGTTCTAAATCAATATCCCATACAAGTTCTAAATAAAAACAAAGGAAGTTTATGTCACCTGCCCTCCTCTCATTTTGTGCTTTTCTCTAAATTTTATTCATCTGGAAATTTATAAGAGATACGCAAGTGTACAGAGGGGTTAAAGCGAAGTAACCGTTAGCGCATTCGTCCCTTCCAGTATTCATTTAGTTTACATTTTACCTGTTTGAAGTTGACCTAAATGTGCATGTAATGTTGAGTTATTAGCAAGCTTAGAAATTTCTAATCGTTAAAGCCAAGATAAAGGGAAATACGTTTTAATGCACATTACAATGACGTCAAACCATTATGATTACCTGCCCATCATTTGCGGCCAACAGTTCAAGAAATTCTAAGCTCTGTTCCGTGTAAGACCCTGGCATCTCTTATCTGTTACATGACTAGTCTCTATACATAAGAATAGGTTCTGCGATCCAGAATGGTTCCTAAACTTATTTCATGATAATTTAACTTAATACATTCGAAGATGTGAGGGTGGTTCAGTAACTCCCGTATTTCAAACTAGATAGTGTAGTGAGGCAAACACATGCTAATATCGTGTACTGTCATTTATTACAAGTCGCCAAAATAAATTTGGTACTAATACATAGGTTAGTTTGGATATGGCAGACATTTCAGTAACTTTTCGATGAGGAAATTTGCGAGATCTGCGAGGTTGGGTCCGTTTATGGAGACCTTACGCCATCTGTGACAACACCTTTAAACGCGATGAAACATTTTTTTTTTTCTTTTTTTAAGAACGCCCAGGTTGCTCGACACATGGAAGGTTCGCGAAATGGTAGAGGGCAGCATAAGTTGAAGATGAAAAATTTATCGCCCTGAGTGCCATGTATGCTGACATTGGACAACATGCCAGCGTGGCTTTCAGCTTCGAAACATATAAGCTATTCATTGGGTCGGTTTGTCCTGGTCGATGAGACTTGGATTCATCATCATACCCCAGACGCCCAACAATAATCAAAATGATGTATGACTTCTGATAATCTTGCAGACAAGGTCACATCGGCCTGAAATGTAATGGCGAATATTTTTGGGACTCAAAGGTTGTCATACTCACTGACTTTGGAAAAGAAAAAACAATTACTGAATAATACTGCAATCAGTTATTGTCGCGATTCGGCAAGAAGTATGGGATACGGCTACATTTGGCTAAGAAGTACCGTTTCCCCACGGTAACGAATCAGCACATTCATCTGGTGCTTTCGCCGTCAAACTACCTGAATTGTATTAAGTGTTGCCTCACCTGCTCTATTCTCCCAGTCTGGTTCACTGCGTTTTTGTTTCCTTCCATTTACACCCCGCCTTTAACTGCAATGGTCATATCGGCGGTATCCTTTATAAGATATCGTATGTGTTAACTCGTATTCGTTGGGTTTTAGTCATTAGATCACGCACACATTCATACTTCCAGACTCTGGGAAAGATGAAGAACTATCTTGGTCGGAGAAAAAGTCCACCCCCATTGTGCTCGCCTCGGTAGCGTGGTGGTAACGTGTTTGCCTCACGTTCAAGAGGTCCCGAGTTCGAATCTCGGTCAGGGCGAGTTACACCTGGATAAGGTTTCCTACGAGGTTTTCCCTTATCCTGAAAATCGAATGTCGGGTAACTCTAAGCTCTATGAACCCTGGCCTCATTTGAGCACCATTTCACCCATTCCATTCATCGTCTGATATTACTTAACGTTGGAGGATGTAAATTAAAAAAAACCACTGCCGGGATTCGAAACCGGTACCCCTAGCACGGCAGGCAGCGGACCGACTGAGCTACGGGGCCAACCTACCCTGCGGTTTCTTTTGATCCTAAATATGAGGAAATGACTCACGGGAACAAAATGTGATCAAATGATGAGATCAACATTGAGACAGAAGCGTATTTTGTGAGATTAACAAAGGAACAATGGAAAAGACACTGTGTAGAGAAATAATTTACATTTTAATAACCAATACATATAGTATATTTCGTAACAGAGTATGTAATTACATCTGCATCTGCAGTGTATGTAATTTTATCAGCGTTAAAACGGCCACTGCCATGATAGTGTGTTTATGTAGCATTTATTGTCTCTCCTTGCATTGCACACGGCTTGTTTGATATCATTGAGGGGAATTCAAATAAACGGGGCAAGATTTTAAGATACAGGATTTAAACCTGGTTGTTACTAACAATCTAATGTTTTTGTACATTCATATTGAAATTTTAAAGCGATTGCAATAAATATCTTTGGGTTCCTAGAATTGGTTTTTAAGGAACTGAGAATGTGACAGCTGCTTACATAAATACTTTGTGTGTCTGGGCCACACAATGGCCATGCTTTCCATGTTATCGTATGCATCGTTCACTGCACACTGGATGCAAGGTTGGTCACGTTCATTACACCGAAGACATAACATTCACTGTCCGTGACTTCGCCAAGATTTCGGGCTTTAGTGAAACCCTTTACAGGAAACTGGTAATGGGCTGGCTGGGGAACGCCATGCCTTGTGTGGAAGAAATATGACGCTGGTGTTTTAAAACATGCCTAACTGTTTTAAAAATGCACAAACGCGACGTTTAAATGGACCGACGCAGATGTATGCAAATGGTCCATGAAATCTTAAAACTGTTGTTTCTGTTCTTGTTTTTCTCTCTCTTACATTTTTGGCACTGTAAAATATTTCATCCTTTGTAAGTATGTGGAGATATTTCTTGTACAGTGTTGCATCTATCACTTTAGAAGTGTTATTAAGAATTTAATCGGAGTGCTGATATGCAAAAATGGGGAAACTCACGTTTTTTTAAATTTTCGTATATTGGGCATTTCATATAAAACGATTTGCATACTTTTTCTATCATATACACAGTGGGTAGACAAGGTATTGCATTCTACCCAAAAATTCGACACCAAGATTTTACTGGAAATATTGATTTAGAGGTCTTTTGAGTCTGGAAAAAGTATTTTTCCAAAGAGGTCCGTCTTTGTAAAATTATAATTTTATAATTTAAAAAAAAAAATCTGGTTAATACCACGTGGTATTTAAGTTCAGATTTTCTCAGGATCAATATTTTAATGAAAATCTCACCATTCTAAACTACCACTTATATTGAAAAAAATTTGAATGTTTATATCCTCAAAATATGGCTAAAAGTCATTGGTCAAATATTTTCAGACAAATGAAACGTATAACTTGAATTTTTGGGCATAGCGTCAGACGAAATCTTCATTTTGCATGACATTTCTTTAACTGGAAAACCGTAATAGTAAAAATGATACTTCCAAATAATATAGATATTTTTAAAACAACAATTTGTCAGGATTTTTTGTGGATATAAGTGCATTTGAAATATTAATTGTTATTGGTTTGAATTTTCAAATACTTATACTTTGCTCATATATAAACTCTTCTTTTTTATGTACTGGGCATGCAAATAAAATAGAATGATACTTTGGTTATAGCGACTAGTTCTTAAAATATTTGAATATTGGTTAAACTTACTGTACTCTCCTATTCTCATTTGTACCTCTAAGGAAATGTATAATAAAAATTTGTAAAAGTAGATAGAAGAATAAGTGTTTTGAAGTTGTTCAAGACAGTAGATTGTCGCTTTTTCTTCTCGACAACAAAGAGGACCAATTACAAAGTTGGTGAGTTCTTAAAAGACTTACTCTGTTCATATTTTGTGCACGAGGAGAAACGTACATAGTAAAAGGACTTCTATAAATGTTTATCTCGATTAACATTAGGTATAAACAATAATAAGAGTTTTCAAAGTAGTTTTTTGAAGAAAAAGTGAGGTGAATGTGACACTAGCTTTTTGGGGGGGGGGGGGGGGCGGAGGCCTCATTCTCTAAGAATATTATACATACAGAACCATGAACATTACATTTCTGTTACGCGCAGTTTAAACAACTCTATAAAAAATTCAACTAAGTTGGTTGAATTTTGGAAACGTTATAATTTCATTAGGGATACTTTTTAACTCTGATAGCATGATTGCGTTATGTACAGCCTCTCTTCCGTCTTCCTCTTTTCCCATTCCTCTTTTTCCGCTTTTCTCTCCCCTACGCCATAATTTCAATCCATTTCTTTCTCCTCCCATTCCTTAATCCTTCTATTTGTACCAATTTCCACTCTTTTCCCCTCTCTTATTTTTTCCCACCGCCATTGTTTTCCCTTTCTCCATTCTGTTTACGTGTATACATATATAGATATTTTAATATATGAATTTTTTAAATCTTTTTACGTCTCGGATTAATTGATAAAATAGTCTCTCCATAACAGGTATGTAAATGCACCTATAATTGATTTTGAGAAAACTTGAGGTGCTATTTTTAGAAAACTCAATATATTTCAATACGTTTATGATGTAAATTTCTTAAATGTATCGGTGTTTTAATCAAGATTACCAGGGCATTTTTAAAAACTCAAAATGTTTGGTGTGATGTAGAGGACTTTCTTGAAAATCTTTGTGTTGCGTCTTTGGAAGCTAAACTTAAATAAAATTTGGTATTTACGACTAACCTCCTTTTTGTTTGAGTTATACTGTTCTTTGAGTGCCCTCTTATACCACTAATTGGTGTCAGAGTATTCTTGTTCCTCTTAACCCTTATGCCCGTAGGCGGCGGTTTGAGAAACGAGATCTCTGGATAAGTGACGGAATCCAGGATGGGTAACCAGCCCGATGCCTGGTATGAGGGTGAGGGAAGTGGATGACAATGAGGCGAGATGAAATGATAGGAAGGATGATGGAGTAATTGGTGGAATGATGGCGGGGGTTACCGTAGGAGCCGGAGAAAATCCGCCTCAGCGCCGTGTTGTCCACTACAAATCTCACTTTGCGATCACCTGGAATCGAACCTAGAACTCTTTGGGTTAGAGCAAGCTGTCTAACCACTCAGTCACAGCTGCCTCTTCGTACAGATAAATTTACACAGTATTTTATTTTAGTTTTTATTTATTTATTCAGAAAGTCCCAAAACATGTATCTTCAATGAAATCTCTGTATCATCATCAATCAATTTTATTTGTGCAAGATCTTATTCATACATGAATAGGACATTGCCAGAAAAAAATATATATTAACACTTAAATCTTGATTTAATAAAATGCTCTTTCATCTAAACAATTGAAAATATTTCTTTTCAAAACTCATGTTCAGTATCCTGAATTTCATGTGTAATTTGTTATAAAATTCTGCACCTTTTAAATAATGTCTTTTTAGTGAAGATAAGTCTACAATTAGGCATACTTAACTTACATTTATTTCTAATATCAACATTATGAGTGTCGTCTTAAATCCTATTCAGATGATCATTTACATATGTCAAAATATAAAATATGAATAAATTAAAAACAGTAAGTATTTTCTATTTGTAAAATAGTGGCTTACAATGTTCATCTGGTTTCTTTCGTATCATTATCCCGATGACCTTTTTTTTTTTTTTGGCACAGTAATATATCGAAATTTTGAATGGAATACAGTTAAGTAGTATTCAAAGTAAAGCACAAAGTAGGGTTTATAGTTGCACACATAACGTATATCTTTGAATACTCTTTTAAATCTTTGCCTTTGCTGCAACGAGACAAATTGTAAGATATTTACCATGTGTTAATTAGAAAGGTCTCTGTTAGCGTGTCGAGTAACATAAGCACACGTACTGAGTAATGTTACAGTGCTGGTACTTGGCGCATGACTTTATGGAGGTTCATTAATAATAAAACGTAAGATACGCCAAACGACCTTTCTTCCTGACAGTTTTACAAGGTCGACAGAGAAAGATTTGTACCAGGAAGAGGCGGACGAAAACTGGTTTGGGTGTTGCTACGTCGTGCAGAAGCGCTCCTAGATTCATGTAGCGATATGTGCAAAGCGGCTTATCAACGTCGAGTAGTTTCGGGCCAAAATGCCGCAAGAGGAAGTAGTTAACTTACGGCCCGGATAGAGAATTACACTCCTTCAATAAGCTCTAAACATAAGTATGCTTAGGGGTGTATTTCCGATTTCACTTGTCAGTGCTTAGCGTTGCGAATTCACATGATACAGTAAAACTTCTCTAAAAAGGAACGCGATCATTCCCGGATTTATTTTCCGTTTACTCAGATTTCCGTCTTACAGAGGGTTCTGTTTGAATACAAAGAAATTACAGAAGTTATAGTCCCACAATGAAGTGTAAATAATAATAGGCTGATATCAGGCACGTATTTAGAAGTCAATTTCCGGGGGGTGGGGAGGGCGGGCGGGATCCAAAAATTATCTATGTTGAATTATTTACTTTTAATAAATAATTAATCAGGGTTGTGTTTTTATCATATTAGTAAAAAATAAAAACACATGTAATATATTATATTCACATGACTTTCTCCACCCAAGCTTCTACAAATTGTACTTGGAAAAGTTTGTTTTTGTCTTCTTTCATTGGATAAAGTCTGTAGAAAAGCCTTGCACATTGCACATTTTTTGTTCTTGTACCTGGGAATGAATGTGTAGTGTTTAACGCCCACTTTTACTACATACGGCACCGCAGGCGATGACACTGGTGATACATGAGATGAAGGTGGAGCACCGGTGGAATGAGATGGCGGGGGAAACCGGAGATCCCGGAGAAAACCCGCCCAGCGCAGTGTTGTCCACCACAAATCTCACTTTGCGGTCGCCTGGGATCGAACCCGGACCGCCTTGGTGAGAGCCAAGCGGTTTAAACACTGAGCCACGGCGCGGCCAAATACCTGGGCCTTATACCTGAGATACAGTGATATAAGCAGTAATTAGATATTTAAAAAGCGAACCACTCATTGATGCATTTGAAGTATTGGTTCTCCTTGAATAAAAAAGGGAAGAGGAACTTAGAGGTTAAAAATTACATACCTTTAAGAAAGTATCTGGGAATTCTAATCAACAAATTATAATATATTGGAATTGGTTAACTTTGCAATACATTATTGTAATTGACATTATTTGTGTATTTTATCGAGTTCTACAGCTGCTGTGGAGTAACTTTTCGTTTTATCTCTTAAAGATATTCATGTCTGCCTGACGGTGAATAGAGTCGTTAAGATGAGAAGCTTGAATAAACTATTTTGATTTATATTAAACAGTCTTATTTCAACTGTTTATTAAAAGTTTTATGATAATTCATTGGGGGGGGGGGGTCCGGACCCCCTGGACCACCCTTAAATAAGTCCCTGGCTGATATGTATTATATACTATATTTTCAACTTGCAACAATTTCGCCTAGTTTCTCTGTTTTCAATTTTCCTTTTCCAATCTGTAACTGCCTGCATGCCAACATCATTTGCTTCACCATACAACGGCATCCAAAACAATGTTATGTGAACGTTTGAAACTTCCCAGCCATCCATTGGAAGCTCTGAAATTGTCTTTTTTTAATTTTCTTGCTGTCTCTAAAGATTGAGTCTTAAGCAATGGTCCAGAAATGGGAATTCCTTTGGGTCATACCCGTAACACCAACTCTCATCCCCTGTAATGACGTTGTTCAAGAAGTTTGGATCACGTGCAATCTCTGTTTTCAAGTCCTAACAGACAATCATGCGGATGGTTTTGTGCTCCTGTGTGAGAAGGCGCGGAACAAATTTAGCAGCAACACGTCTCATGTGTAAATCCTCCCTCAAAATCCGCTGGCACGAGCTCCAACTGATTCCTGTCGCTGCTGAAATTTGGTCGATCGTTTGGCGACGATCCTCGTTGATCTTTTGGCGGACCTTTTCAATGTTCTGCTCATTTCGCGATGTTGAAGGGCGTCCAGAACGAGCTTGGTCTTCAACACACATCTCACCACGTTTAAATTGTCCAAACCACTCGAAAACCTGTGTGCGGCTCATAGCGTCCTCCTGGAAAGCTTCCTGAAGCAGTTGGCGTGTCTCCGTTGTAGTTTTTTTTAAGCAGGAAACAAAATTTCACACTCACTCTTTGTTCTTTTAAAGTTTGCATAACGATTTCGCAGATGTAACCCGCCAACAGTCAGAGAAACACAATACCACACTTGCACGTTCAGCTCTACACTGACGCCGTCTGCACAGCTGTTTCATGAAGGTCTCTACTAAGACCATCTAGCGTGAGAAACCTGCACTACGTCTACGAGTGGCAGCGTCCTCGGGGTCCGGTTTCTTTTGGATCTGCAAATGAAATAAGTTGTTATAAAGCATTCAGATGATGGTTAAAAATACATTTAATTAAACGAAACAATGATGCTAGGAAGGACCAAACTGAGCAAGATAGTGCGATTAGTATTTGGAAAATCGCTGGTTCGGTCCCCGCCGACTATCGATGTGTTTTGGATTCTTCGTGGTTTTTCCGTGTCACTTGAGGGTTACCAGACCAATGGGTCGTTTCTTCGCCCTCTCTGGAGGCGCAATAATGGTAGATCACACTTGGGAATTTTAACGACTTCCGCGTGTCCCGGTGGTCTACATGCCTGCGGCCTGTAGTCTTCCGTGCTTCTTTAGCCTCATTTCCTACTCCGTGGATTACTATTAGCCACAATATGAGATATGTAGGTTTAACGACACGTGGTGTTCCCCTGCATTGTCTGCCCTTTAAGCTTTTATGTATGACCAAACCTGCTAATATCGTTGCTTTTGTCCGATTTCTTAAAATTCAACTTATATACTAATGGGGCTAAGAAAGGTCACCCATCCATCCAATTTCTTCTGAGAGGCAAAATTACTATTTAGTTCCTTTTTCATGTTCTTGAAAGGCTTCTGATTTACCGTAATGATACAAAAAACATATTTCAACATAGCTAAATGTATTCAATTTGTAGAGTTTTACGAAAACTTAATGACTAAAATCTAAATTTGTAATGAATGACCTTCGGTATCAAGCCAATTATATCATTGACACAAAATTAGCTACCGATATAATTAATTAAAGTTGAGGTAGAAATTACAATGTTTAAACGACATGTCTAATTAATGGTCTTCGTTTACGTCAACAATGAAGCCTGTTCTGTAGAACATTGATAGAAGTCCTCATTATGCAAATGTCTATATTTGTCTTGTGGTAGTTTATTTAGCATTAATTATGCTTTCAAAAGGAATTCCGCCAGATTCCTCGCTCTTTTTTCGAAATAAATAAAACTTAATTGTTGCCAACTATGGAAAGGTAGAGTCAGACTGAAAAATTCAATGCCATAGCTGGGATTTGAACCATGGATATTTCGGTATCCGTCTAGCTGCTCTTAGTCATTGGGCTATTATGGCCAACGTGCCAGCATGAGCTCGGTCAACCACTTGAGTTCTCATAAACAAATTAGACAACTACCTTAATGGCGACTTACTGTGTTGTAAGTAGTTAAAGGCCCAGGCTTTATAGTTTAGACCACTATTAGGTCACGTAATGGAAAATTAATAATTCTTTCACACTAGCCGTGTGTAGACCAAATGTTACTTGTTTATTAATTACCAAACTTATAAATCCAATATTACTTCATAAATATTGTCTGAATTTCTATATATTCAATTATGAACAGGTGAATTATAAATATGTATAAGCAATACGCGTTTAAACAACTCTTGCCCGCCTTTGTGGTGTAGAGGTAGCGTGTCTGCTTCACGTTCAAGAAGTTCCAACTGAGTTACCGGTTACTATTTTTCCCGGGGGTTTCTCTTATTCTGTATGATGTCGAGTAACTCTAAGCTCTATGGTCCGTGCGCTTATTTAAACATAACGTCACCCATTTTTTATTCAGCTTACGATATTACCCACGTTGGAGGAAGTTAAGTAAAAACAAACCACTCTTACTACATAAGGGACAACAGACTGCGATGGGTGTTGACGAAAAGCTGGAAAGAATCTGCCAGAGAGGACAGTGATGGCCGGATTTGAACCGCCAATCTCTCACTCTTAAGTCCGTATAGTCGTTGATGTGACATCCGTAGTGGATTAATAAACACGTCGTTTGAAATCATACGGATTGTCAGATGGGATTAAAAAGAAGATCGAATTATGTTATGTGTCTAGGCTGCAGCACGTGTGTTAATTTGTCAAATAAGACAGCCAGCAGTACCTACCCACCATAATACTTGGCTGATGGACCTAGTGCCTGCCTGCCTTCTGGATCACCTTGACCGCCAACCGTGAAACACAGTAGCTAGCGACTTGATTTGCGGGAAGACGACCTTCCTCCTTCACGCATTTTCTTCACATAGCATTCTGGCTGCCCATATCACCTTACGCAAGCTCCATTTACAGCTACGTTCTTTCATGAGGATCCACGTTAATCTTACAACCATCTTCTTGGTTTTTATAGTGAGATGGCTCCGTGGCGACGAATGTAGTCCTGGGTTCGATTCACGCTGACCTCCTACTTTCACCTTGTGTTTTTCGTGGTCTTCTTTTTTCATAAGACAGTGGTTTCCTGCCTACCAGAATACCTTTCCAACATTTTCCTTCCAGTCCGTTTCCTTCTTATCTTTAAGATGTACTTTTAGGTTTCATGACGCTTGTTGGTGCTGGACAGATGACGCGAATGCCTGCTTAAAGCAAAGCGTAGTGTCCCGTAGACCCTATAAGACTCGGTCGTTTATTGCTTTCTTTAGACAGCTTGAACTGCTTTGACTGAACTGTTATGGATTTCGGCATACAACCTACAGCCTTCCTCCTGAGGGGTGGTAGCCACAAAGGGTCTAAATCTAAACGCGTTTTATTAGCTTAGTTTGCGGAATAGCTTGAGTAAGGAATGTAATAGTCCTAAAATTTCATATCATCGACTCCTGGATGTTAAATTACAAAATACCCAACTGAAATATTTGTGGAACAGTGCACACGGAACATATGTGATGGTGAGCTCTGTAGTTATTTGGCCTTCTTTGTTGTTGGACCTTCACAGCACCAGTGCTGTCAACATGGTAACTTACACAGTCACAATATTATATAATACATAGAATAACTAAGAATACGGTATTATTAATATACATTTTATTTAACAATTTATTTTATGTAGATTTGTATTACTAAAGGGTAGAGCCAGGCTTAAAAATTCAATGCCGTAGCTGGGATTTGAACCACGGATCTTCTGGTCTCCGTCGAGCCGCTCTAAACCATTGAGCTATTCAAACTAAGGCCAACGTGCCAACATGACATTAAATTCTCCAATTGACTCGTGTTTTTCCCGGTAAACCACTAGGAGTTCTCATAAACACATGAGACAACTACCTTAATGGCGACTTACTATGCTGTAAGTACTTTAAGGCCCGGACTTTATAGTTCGGTATTTGTCTCATGTGTTTTTGAGAACTCCTGGTGGTTTACCAGGAAAAACACGAGTCAGTTGGAGAATTGAATGTCATGTTGGCACGTTGGCCATAGTAGCTCAATGGTTTAGAGCGGCTGGACGGAGGCTAGAAGATCCGCGGTTCAAATCCCGGCTATGGCATTGAATTTTTCAGTCTGGCTCTAACCTTTCATAGTGCGTCCTACACACAGCTAATGTGAAAGAACAATTAACTTCCATTTGTATTATTGATTGTGAAATTGCTAATTTATAATATTAATTCCTTGCGCAAAAAGGTAACTTTGAAACTTTTTTTGGATTTGCTGAATCCATTTCCGAGTCATTGAAATAATTCGCTGTTACAAGAACTCCTCTTAGTGTGCATATAATTAACATCTCAAGAATCAGGGTTGATAGTAATTCAGTGTTATAAAATTGGTGTTCTATTGAGTGTTATCTGAATTTCTAGTATGAGTGGTTGGTGTTAAACTTATCACCTGTTAAAAATATGTTTCTATGAAATCATTCTGCATTCACAGAATATTCAGGAGCCCATTTCCATTGAGTGAGTTTATTAATACGAATTATTTTAACAAAGTATCTGAATTTTGAAACTGATCATGAATATCAGTCATGGCATTAATGCCAACGATTGTTCATTAAAATTAAAACGTTACATGAACGTACCAAATATGTATCTTAAATTCCTTAAAAAAATCAATATTAATTAAATATATTTAAGAAATGTGGAAGCATTCCCCTACATCACAATGGTGATTTTTGCTCCGCAAGGTGATTGTGAAAGGAAGGAGGGATCAGAAATAACATTTCTTAAGAATTCTACTCAGTTTTATGTAGAGTAGCCTAATGTATCATTATTGGCGCTTCGACCTTCTATAGGTAGAGGTAGTGGAATGAGATACGAGTTAAACTGTGGTGCTACACAATAAAAGTTACTTCTGAATCCTACAGTCATCATCATCATCATCATCATCATCATCATCATCATCATCATCATCATCATCATCATCAACATCATCATCAACTCTTCATGGTTTAGGAGAGTTCTCCTGTTCGGGCCTCATACTTCTTCCCATCGTTTTAGTGGTCTTCCTGTTGTTCTATAACCCAAAGCTTTGCATGAATTGCGAGAGTTATCCATTCCTTGTAAATGGCTGTTCCATTTTTCTCTATTTGTTTGTATTTTTCTTGCAATGAGAATGCATCTAATACGTTCGTTATCTCTTCGTTTCTAAGACGATCTTGTCTAGTGCATTCTTTTACTGCTCGGAGATACTTCATTTCTGCCGCTTGTATTTGGATCCAATCTTTCTTTTGAAGTGTACATGTCTCCGAACCATATAGTAAAACTGGAACAGCCATTGTCTTATAAAATTTTAGGCTTTTATCCTTTCAGGTTTTTCTTTTCAAGGTACGAACCATTACTCCACAAATGTATTCAAACTTTCTTAATTTACTACATATTTACTTCATTGTTCGTTTTATAGGTTACATTACAGCCCAAGTAATTATATGTTCCCACCTGTTCTAACACTTCATTATTTAACACTATCTTTGTTTTTGTGTAATTTACGTCCTCCAACGTTAAATCATATCGGACGATGAATGGAATGGGTGAAATGATGCTCAAATGAATCCGGGGTCCATGGAGCTTAAGAGCTACCTGACATTCGTCTCTAAGGATAAGGGAAAATCCAGGAAAAAACCTTATCTAGGTAACTCATCCTGACCGAAATTCCAACTCAGGACCTCTTGAACGTGAGGCAGACACGCTACCATCTACGCTGTCGAGGCGGGCAAGATCTTCTTATTTGTGTTCCTATAAATGCCATAACATTTGATTTTTCTACGGATTTACTTTAACCATAATCTCGGATCAATTTTTGTAGCTTATACATTTTTATTTGCAGTTTATCCTCTCTGTCTTGTATTAACATTGAAACAAAATGTTACGAATGTGGGGTGTAGAAAGAAGTTGGGTGATGATGGACTTCTTTGAAGTTCTCGGAGTTCGATCTAGTCGTTCCTCGGCTGCACATGGACTCTTCTTTTCAGGGGTGGTCACAGATATGGAAGGATAATGTTGTTTTAAATAAAGGATTATTTATAATTTCCCCAACCAATCTCCAAACTTTGAGATTTATTAAGAATGAAACTTTTTTTAACATAAATCAATTGATATCAATATTCTCTGGTGCAATCCTTTTTACTGTTCACCAATAATCACTTTTCTGTTGCACCTAGTAAAATATAGTGATACGTATATCCTTAAGCACAAAAATGACCTTTGCACATGAGCGTCTATTTGCGGACTTACTCCGACGTCCTTTCACCATGGAAGTCAAACGAAGAAGAAGGAATAACCTCCAGTACAGCTTTTTGCCGTGCCATAACGATAAATCAACATAATCAATTTTTATACATTTCTTCATAAATTCAGTATAATAACTTTTTCATACCATTATTCAATATTCTAAATAATTCTTTTTACTTATTTAAATTATTAAGTAGATTTAAATAATCAATTAAATCCTTTCAACATCATATCGTACGCAAAGAGTAATATACTTGACGCATTATTCCTGATGGTATTTCATCTTTTAATTTTCTGAGAATATCGTCCATTTAAATATTAAACAATAGCGGAGATAAACTACATCCTTGTCTTAAACAATTATTAATTGCCATATAGTTTGATAATCGTCCATTTCCTAAAGTTATTTTTATTTTTGTTTCTTAATATATGTTCCTGAGTACATCTATCAATTGTTTTGGATATCCTTTCTTGTCTAATATTTGCCGGAGCCTAGTCCTGTTCACCTTATCAGAAGCCTTTTTCAAATCTACGAAGGCTATAATCCTACAGTCACCGAAGGATATTATCTCGTGGAGCTACACATAACAGTAAGAAAATGAACCTGCTTTTCGTAGTAGCATAGCCAATTTTTCTGCCCTTAGTTTTATGCCAGAGAATTGCTCGGTGAGCGAACGATGACTGATACTTCACCGTAGTGCCATTTCCTGGTGGTTAAGATTCTATTGAAAGTCCCAAAAACTGACATGACCAGATCAGAAGTTACTGCTTTCAATGTTTTGGCAAAAGACGATGACTTGTATCTTTTCCCCCTGTTTTCTTGCTTAAATGCGTTGACAAAAACATCAAGTTTCCTATATCTATGTTATATTCTAAACTGCAACATTTAGCCTGGAAGTTGCACTTGAATTTCTTTATAGACATTTAAAAATATTACGTAGGACACTTAAATACTTAATCTATATCTAATAAGATTCCGGCAGAATACTATGCTAAAGCTTTTTGGTACTAAAATAATTAAGTATTTAATATTTTAAATTTTGTAAAATTAGCAATTCATCAAGTTGAAACGATCTAAATAAGAAATTAAGTTTTTAAGCCTCTTCATACACGTCAAAGAGCGCACATATCTTGAAAATGTAGAAAAATATTGAAGAAAGAGTGAATCATAAGAATTTTAAAATGACGAAACGTAAGAAAAAATTACGTGGGCTGGCCCGTACCTCATGTGGCAGAGAACCTACTTGTTGTGTGAGGTAGTAGGTTCGATTCCTGGCTGGATTAACAGTTGCTCTGTAGCCGAGACCGTTCCATATATTTGCTGTTCACAGTCTGGAAGTATGAGCAAGTGATTTACTGTTTAAAAGCCAAAGAATTCCGAAGATATGGGGAAAAAAAAGGAATTACAAAAAATTAAGTTATAAAGCGTTAAAATTTACACATTGGGTCGGACATAGGAAGGGGTAAACCCACTACTGGATTTCCATTCTTCGATGTTTAATTTCTTTTTTCAATGAAAGAATTTAGTACATTATAATTTATGTTTGAATAATAATTTGAAGTGTATGAACATATTGCATGTTAGTGGCATGAGCGCTAGAAACTTTTTATAAATACCGTTCACCGATTTTGTACAAATAAATCAAATTTGCTTGCGTCTTCTGTACTCCACAGGGGCGAGCCGTTACTCACTTGTTTTTCGAGTAGGACGTAATCGTCTAATAATAATTGTTCACTGTTAGCGAGTTTTCGTCGCTTGCAGTGCATGGTAAGGGATTTTATATTGTTTTGCTACGGAATGTAAGAAAAATGTGATGCGGACACGTCATAGCGATGCATGTGTTAAACTTGGTTTACGTCATCTCTATAGCGGGGGATGTTTTAGTTCACGTTCCCCACACGTGTAACTCTTTCGGCCGGACAGAAAAGTCTCCTGCAGATTTCCCATTACATACGGAATACTGACGTCAGAGGCGCATTCAAATTCCAAGGCCCTCATGAATGACAGACGTATTGTTTTTGTTAGGAACTACTCTCTTCCTTATGTTATTTACTTGTGCAAGGGACAGCGACAAGATATATTTATATTAATATTTAGAGCTCACAAAAATACGGTACTAGTCTAACAAAATCTGTACCACCACTTCTTAATCTCTTTGTATTCATATAAAAAGTTATTCAATTCACGTCGTATTGCTGATTATACATTATGACACAACACTTATTATCAGGTCCGGATTTTGATGACATAAAAGTTACGAAAACTGGCTGCAAAATGACACTAAAGCAGTTTAGATGACATAATTATTATAAAATATGACGTAGAAGGAGAATTATGTAAATGTATTAAGATTTACTCCACGGAAGTTTTAAATTACTTTGTACATGATAAAACTGCAATGCAAGTAGAAAAATCTGATGTATTGTTATGATTTTTCCTACTCTTGTTCAAACTTAGTCTTACAAACATTTATTCCTCTATCTACTTCATTTTAGTCAAGCTAAACATTAGCAGAGTTTGCCTTATTGCTAATTTTCTTGATGCAAGGGGAATTTGGGAATCTCTAAGCAATAGTAGAATTTTTAAAGAACCAATTTTTATGGGATTTCTTTGAAATTCCATTCTCTTCGCACGGCCAAGAGATAAAATAATAAAAGTAAATAAAAACTAATAACGTACATATTGCTATTTGCTAAATATATAGTCATTTTCTACATATTGCTTTTACGAGAAATAAGTGAAAAATGAAGCATTGAACAACTCGAACCATTATTAGCGGAATCTGAGAAATGGATGATTCCACAAAATGATTAATTTACATTTGTTTTAAAGAGAACTTCATTTTGTGAAGTGATTGCAATATCTAAGAGTTCGTCTATCGCTTAACATTTAGCAGTTATGCAAATTTTCTTCTAAATGAAGAGGATTCGCAAGATATTTCCAGAAAGTTAAAGATTTTATTTGAGGCGTAAGTATTTCCAGTGTATAATAAAAGTATTACAATTGTTTTTCATAAAACCAAAATTCGAAGTGTGTTCCACGTAAAGTTTTGCAAGCATGTGCGGATTTTCTTGAAACTTTTTGTAAGATACTGATTTTAGGCAAAATTTATTGATTTTGGCGACATTTATTTTTGAATTATTCTTCTTACAAATCATACGGATGCACATGCAAGTCCTTTTTCAAACAAGTATTTTTTTTAAGAGGCCTCAAAACGTGTTTTTCTAATGAAATCTTGGTATCGAAAGTAAGAATAAGGGTGAGATAATTTTAAAAAATTATTCTAAATATATATTTATTTTTTATTTGACTAATCCAAAAAGGAAAAATTAATAAGATCGTTTTTTAAGCAAGTTTCGCAAAATTGTAGCATTATCTATTTTGAGTTGTCGAATTAAACAAAATTAAATGCAAATAAAGGGAATTTCATAGCCTGTGACAGAACACAGATAATAGCACCTGACTGCGTTCAATAAATGGGAGAAGGAAAACTGATCTATCTCAGACCTAGTTTTGGATTTTGTGTTAACAATAAAGACGCAGAGGGTAAGAAAATGACAAAACTAGTTACGTAAAATTGTAAAATAGTTCTAAAATAAGGACATTTAGCAGTATATAGTTTAAACAATATAGCGGAAACATATAACCTTTCAATCTCAGAACACAAAACTAAAGTAATGGCTTTTAGAGGAAAAAACAACATAAGAGCAAAAATAGTTATAAACAATAAAATAATAGAACAGGTTAATAGTTTTAACTATCTAGGCTACACAGTAGCAGTAGCAAATAGCAATAAGGATATGGAGGTGAAATTAAACAGATTCAATCAAATGTGTGGGACTATAATAAGAACGCTGAACAGGAAAACACGAAAGGAAACACAGATGAAATTTTATAAGATAATGCAGTCCCAACGTTAACATACGGTTCCGAAATATGGACACTGGCAAACAACCAACGCAAACAGCTAGAATCGGCAGAGATGAGATTTTTGAAAAACGTGGTAGGTTATAAAAGAAGAGACCACGTAAGAAACGAAAAAATAAGAGAACAGCTTGGGATTTTTAATTTAAACAGTAAAAGAATAAAGAACAAAAATGAATGGAAAAATCATATTTTAAGAATGGACGCGGAACGACTTCCAAGAAGAGTTTTAGATCATATGCCGAAGAGAAAGAGAGATGTGGGCGCCCAGCTCTACGCTGGAAGGATCAGTAGGCTCTTGAAGAGAACGGAACGGGTCACAGGGCCCAATCCTTGAAGATGATGGTGATGATGATGATGATGATGATGATGATGATGATGATGAAAATTATCTAATGAACATTTTATAATTTTGTGCCCTTGTAAGGATTTCTATTACGCGTTAGCAAATCTTATGACACAACAATTGAAAGTTGTCTTAATGCGCAACTTACTGTACTTACGTATGTTACATTATTTATATAATAGTTGATTACCTGGTTATTCCATCGTTACGTAAAATTATCCACGATATAATTTTATCTAATAGGAATTGTTTCAAATTAAGACGATTTCAACACACGGAAACAGCATTCGAATGTTTATTGCACTGGCAAGAAGAGAAAAAAGTGGACCAATTTAGTAATCGGGGACACTTGGGAGAGGACATCGAAAGCTGCATAGCTAAAAATGGAAATGTGGAATAAACGCTTAACATTATAGTTACATCTTTCAAAGATGTGACACAGTGATTTGAAAAAAGTGTGCACCCACTTTAAACTACATTTACATGGAAACATTACCAATTCTTGTGTTTCCCAAAAGTAACTCGAAATATTTTGATTAAAAGGCCATATTTTAAAATACTTATAGGTGAATCAAATGTGAGACAGCTTAAGAAATAACTTATGCAGTCGTAAGCAATATATATCTTTAAAATACATAATTTAGATATAAATACATTTTTTGTGGCAGATTTTCGTTTGTGAGTCTGAATTTTTACTCTTTCTTTTACTTCTCGTGTGTATTTGAAGCGTGAAATTTTAAATCCAGCATACAGGCCGTTCATAACGATTTAACTATCGCTTCAGTCTCCTGTCGTCTAAATCTGCATTTTTAAAATTCTAATGAGGTCAAAGTCTGAACTAATGTCACCCTCGACAATTAGATGCATGGAATCTTTTAATTTTTGCTTGTCAGAGTTAAAATAGGCAGTATCGTTAGGTTTCTTGAAGTTAAATCATATCGCGTTCGAAAAAAAAAATTAATAAAAGTTTAATATATACAAACGCAAACACCTTTATGGCTGAAAATCATCTCTGTGTATAGTACAAATTCACTCTTAAGATGGAACATGTTTCAGAGGTACGTAATTAGAAGTACAAGTTGGCCCATTCCACCCATTGTATAAGCAGACGATAATATAAATTCATATCTTGAAAACACCCTTAGGTTTACTTTACAGTAAATATATCACATTTCACTAACAAATTATTAATTCACTATAGAAAATAAACTCACTATAATCGCTCTTTATATGAATTATATTTTGCAGTCACTGAGAAATGAAATTAAAACTGCTGAAATAAATAAATTCATTAAATAATGGGCCAATTATATTACATTTGGGTTATAAATATTCATATAACCATCGTTTTTAATAATGCTTTTTTTCTTAAAACGTAATATATAAGCGTTATAAACACTCCAAAGAAGTTTTGTATAGCAGACCCTCGTTTAAGAGAATTTCAATGGACCGAAAAACAGTAATTTTGGTGTAATGAATTTTTGTAAAAGCATGTACATATATCAGTCCTTCATTGTCTAAAACGATGAGATAGGAATTCTGAGTTCAATTTTCTCTTGTCACCGGTATCAACGAATAAGGGTGGTCTGTTTTCATGATCTCAGTGAATGTAAGTGTTGGGCCTTCTACTTTGGCTAGCCTCTGCACTTGCAATTGCCGTTAAATGAACAGATTGTCAGAGTCATTTACCTCCATTTTCTGAACTTATAACTGATCTTTGGGATTTCAAAGTTTTCTGAATCAGTGTTTTAGTCTGCTATCCAGTGCCAACTATATGTAGAATTTACTGAATTTGCTTCAGCTTAACGGCATTAAGAGAATGCTTCTGTTGCAGTAACATATTACGAGTGATGGAGCGGGGAAAAAAATTAAGCGTTCATAAGCAAACAGAGACGGACTTGTCTGGATTTTTGTGAAAGCGACTGGGCTTTGGAAATTACGTGAAATGCGTAATGGAAAATTTCGTGATACACTTCACGACATGCATGCTTATTCGGTTAAGACAAGTAGTAAGATTTTGAATGTACGTAACTAAGGAGAAAAACTTTGCTTCGCATTCCCACATATGCGAAATTTGGTTTAATTTGTAATTTCCCAGAGACCGAGAGTAGTACGAGTTAAGCAGGTTTTCGGTTTATCCGATATTTTATTAACGAGGGTCTACTTGCCACTGATTTTTAGCACCAGGTTTGTGACGTCAGATTAGCAACTGTCAACGTAATCAGAGCGGAATGACAAGGAATAGTTTGGAATATATGACTTTCTGGGCGATAAGTGCATCTGTGATCCGTCTCAATAAATCGATAATGAACGTTAAATCGTTTTGTCGCTAGTTAGATGAATTGAGAGAAGCAAAAATAGGAGGAAAACATTAATTAAGGTTGCGCTGTCAGGAGCAGGGCTGCTGCTGGTCCCCAGCCCACCTGTGTGTACGACAGACTGTTCCTTTCTAGTGAGTGGTTGCATATGGAGCTTAATTGCGTCATACGGATTTTCTCTTATTGTGTGGGTGACAACAGCTGTGGCCTTCTTGTTTAGCCATATTTTGTTACATGGGCCTGGGGAGCAGGCGTGCGTCACACACCTTATTGTTCATTTACGGTATTGTGCCGTCCCGAACAATTGTACGTAGGTATATGTTCAGTAGCTCTCAAGTTTTTACCTCTTTCCATCTGATTTCCATCTGATTACTGTGTTTATTCTCTCGGAAACATTACTTTTTCCACTACATATCTCCAAAGTGTTGCATTGCCTCCAAAGGTTGATATGGAGATTTCAGTGGAAATGCACATTTTAAATCCTAAAATCAGTTAAACACCAAACCCTTTCTTTACATATAAACATTTTAAAATTACAGTAATTTTAATGAAAATTGAGAATAGCTTATGATATCTTCTTCATTATAAACTTCTTTTAGACACAAATATAAAATATTTTATATGTTGGCTTGAAAATTTCATGCGTCTTACCAAACATTAGGGAAATAATCGAATTAAAATTTTAAATCATTAATGACGATGGAAAGGTAGAGTCAGACTGAAAAATTCAATGCCATAGCCGGGATTTGAACCACGGATCTTCTGGTCTCCGTCCCGCCGCTCTACCATTGAGCTACTAGGCCAACGTGCCGATGTGACAGTAAGTTCTCCAACTGACTCGTATTTTTCCCAGTAAACCACTTAAGACTTCTCATAAACACATGAGGCAACTACCTTAATGGCGACTTACAAAGTGTAAGTACTTTAAGGCCCGGGCTTTATAGTTAACCACTATTAGGCCAATTAATGGAAATTAATTGTTCTTTCACTCTGGCCGTGTGTAGGCTAAAGTATGGAAAGGTAGAGCCAGACTGAAAAATTCAATGCCATAGCCGGGATTTGAACCATGGATCTTCTGGTCTCCGTCCAGCCGCTCTAACCATTGAGCTACTATGGCCAACGTGCCGATATGACATTCAGTCTGACTCTATCTTTCTATACGTTAGCCTACACAAAGAACAATTAATTTCCATTAATTGTACGTAATAGTGGTCCGAACTATAAAGCCCGGGCCTTAAACTACTTACACGTTGTAAGTCGCCATTAAGGTAGTTGCCTCATGTGTTTATGAGAACTCTTAAGTGGTTTACTGGGAAAAATACGAGTCAGTTGGAGAATTTAATGTCATATCGGCACGTTGGCCATAGTAGCATAATGGTTAGAGCGGCTGGAGGGAGACCAGAAGATCCGTGGTTCAAATCCCGGCTATGTAATTGAATTTTTCAGTCTGACTCTACCTTTCCATACGTTAGCCTACACACGGCCAGTTTGAAAGAACAAATAATTTCCATTAATAACGATATTACCTAAATTGATAATAGAAAAAATTATTTAAAATTAATTGTATTTTAAGGATATTTATTTTTTTCATATTTTACGTTTTGTTTTATCATTTCTATTACAGTATTCGCGTATAGACTAAACAGTGTGCTGTTAAACAGTGCATGAATGATGCACTACAAAAACAGCGAGAAATGGTTACTCTATTAACACGGGCAACGCTTAACATTCAGTAGATTGCCGCGTGCTTTTGCCACTCCTTTGCCCATAAACATTAAGCTATTTTTCACGCTTTTGTATGCACATTAAACTCTACGATAGTAAAAAGATTGAAAGAAAGAAAGAAAGCTAAGAAAGACTTACAGAAAAAATAAATGCCGCTCGCAGTGTAGCTGCATCAGTTGGCAGTGTTCTTTTAGAAACCAGGCTGTTCACAATATAACTACCTTCTTGGTATCTTACAGTACAGTTATGCACATGGCAATAAGTGTTGCATTGCAAAGGCGCATTCAATGCTTCTTCACTGCTGGTGTTGGTCAGATCGGTGTATTTGTGTTTTAAGAAGTTAGCCCAAATAAATCATGTGAACGGAAGCTTGAACCTGTTAGCGGCAGTATGGCAGCGGAACAGAGATCCAAGTCGTTAGAAGTAAGAAAAGCTCCAAATTCTTTTGTTTTTAGTTTGCCTCGCGTTTTGTAGAACAAATCATTGAATATATTCAACTGATATAATGCTTAATAGGCAGTGACTCGATGTATGTGCTCATAAATCATGTAAAATTACTCATTTAATGAAGTAGTATTTGTAAATACCAATGCTCTGTACATTATAATTGTTTATTATTAAATACCATTACATGGATTTGGGAAACTATTTTATTTCTTTCGTTGTCCGAAAAAAGTGCTTTATGCGAACAAGCTCTGGGCATTTTATTTCGGTAAAGCGAAGATTTTGGGAGTAAGCGTTTTAATTATTTGTTGCATCATTACTTTGAATTTTTTGATATTTTAACACACTTTTTAAATGTATAACTTTTTTCCCTATGAGATACAAATCTGGGATTTTAAAACCAGTCTATAGTGACAATATTTTAAAAGCATTAGTTTCTTATATCTTTATTGCACTTAACGAAAGATAATTAGCATTTGTTTGACTGTGGTGGGTAAAGAAAGTTATGTCAATATAATACATGTTTTTTTAAAATTTATTTACCTCATAATAGATAATAAATAATTAAAAATCATAATACAAGTTTTTAGGCTTCTGAGCGATTTTTTTTTAGAGAAAGTTGTTTATATGAATGTGTGACCAAAGTTTAAGAAGATTAAAAAGAAAATCTATTCCTAAAACACCCTTTTCACGGGAATAGTTTTAGAAAATTACTATTAAAAAAAATAAGTGGCTGACATTTTTTATTACTATACCCGTATATTAAATGTATTAACTTTAAAATACAGTATATCTTTAATTTTGGGGGAATATCCTTAGTTGGAAGGAATTTTGTATAATATTGTATAAATATAATATTGTATAAACCGGTGCTCACTAAGCGATAGACGTAAAACGTACTACATAAAAATGTAGATACACCGCCTATTTCAAACTAGCTATTTCTGACTTCAGATGTTTGCAATATATCCTTTATAAATGAACGGAATGTTATTTTTTTAAAGCCACTTGGATATTCAGTTACTTCTTACTATTTCACGGAAAGAGTGTAAAATTTTAAAGTCAGCATGTAGAGTTGAAGCAGTTGAATTCCCTTTATATCTAGGTTTTACGAAATTTTTAATGTATTTATTTATGCAATAGTTTATCTTGATGAAAATGAAGCAGATGAAAATAAGCTTTCTAAGAAATATTTGTATAAATTATGTAAATATACCAGATATTTCTAGGCGCTTTGTGTTAATGTACACGGTTTTGTAAGGGTTGAGTTCCCGGACCAGTTATAAACAAATATTTGAATCGCTTCTAAAGACCGTCGTCCATTTGGTGAAGTGTTAGTCCAACATTTAGCTAGGACGTCTTCCCACGACTGTGCTTTCTTCATCGGACCCTTCTTTTTCCTGTCCTGTCGATGGACCAGATAGTGTTACCTAATGCGAATTTTCCTTGCAGGCAGCGAACGTTTTTCGAAGGAAGGAAATAGAATCCGGGGAATGGAAGAAAAGGACCGTACGGCAGGCAGACCGACCCTCAGGGGACGATTTTTAAACGCAGAAAATGTGGAAACGAGGGAATTGGAGCTGCCGATCCTTCCTCAACTCTTTTATGTTGGCAGTCCCGACAAATCTACCCCGGTTATTATTCCGGTCAGGCAGATGGTGTACGTCCGCCCCCACAAGTTGCCCATTGTCCCTCAACCCTTATCTCGCGACCTTGAGCTTGTTGGTGGACTTGCGAATCCTCTCTTTTCGTGGGAGTTTTACCCTGGATGAACAATAAGCTATGCCCTGAAGGGTTACAACTGTGAGAATGCCCAGTTAACTAACGTCAGTGGCGTGTTGGACCATTGTTTGCAAGAATTAGCCAATACGGCACTCCCTTACAAAGCTAATATGAGACGATGTTACAAGTTCAAAGCCTCCTGTAATTTTTCATATGGATTTTGCGATACTTTTTGTTTGCAAAGTTGACAATTTTCGTTTCTTTTGTTTTACACAGTAGCTATGGAACATTCTGACAGTAGAGACGTTAAATGCCTTATTAACACTCATTTATTGCGATCCGTTGGTCACCATTCTAAAATTTAAACTAATTTTAACTTGAGCAACTGCGATTCTGTTTCACAATAATAAATTAAAAGTGACATGCAGTATAACACCAAGTGTACGTTTCCAAAGAGACAGCTAAAGTAATATAGGAATGAGAAAACGTAGCAGTGAATCTTGGCATGAAAGTGAACGATTTTTACTCAAAGTAATGATGTATTATTTAATATAAGAAACATTAAGTAAAACAAAGTAATAGTAAACATAACACTAAGCACTTGTATGCATGAGATTCCGTGTACTGGTGCTTTACATAGGTTTACTATTATCAATTTTTCTTTGCTTCTTTGGTATTTTCAGTCATATGTGCTAATCAGGAAAGCTGTTGTTATTTAGAAATTGGAGCTTGATTTGGTTCATGCCCATTGGGAACATTTTCATTATTAGGCCTACTTCTTCATCACAGTTCTCAGTTGGTTGCTTGGTTGTTATACTACCAGGTTTTAGTTTGTTTTTCCAATAATAATGGCCATACCCAAAATTGCAGATGTAATTGAAACAAAATCAAAATATACCATTGTGAATTAGCTTCCATGTAAATGTTGTTCCAAATATGAGAAAGAGTAAAACAGTTTCAAATATGAGAAAGAGTAAAACAGTTTTAAAATACAGAATGAAGGAAATGCTGATGTGCATTTTATACAAGCCAGTAAGCCTCCGATAAGACCAGTCTATTCTACTTTTCATTCAGTAGAAGCAGGCTTAAGCCTTAGCTCAATTTATGGCTATTTGGAGTCTTAACTCAACGGCCCTTACGAACATAATGCGTTAAAAACATTGACTGAAAAAAGGACCTTTATGAAGGCATTTGTCAATGTTACCGTAATAATTTTGAATGGTTTAAAATTCCTTTTATAATAGACAGCAGGGAATACATATCCTTAATAAAACCATATATATCGTACGTGTTCTTTATCCATAACTTAGAATAAAATCATTCGTAATTCATAATTAATGATTTCTAGTAAATATTATTCGATAGTCAAAGGCAACAGGCTCGCCTCGGTAGCGTAGTGGTAGTGTGTCTGCCTCACGTTCAAGAGGTCCCGAGCTCGAATCTCGGTCAGGGTGAGTTACTTGGATAAGGTTTTTTCCATGGTTTTCCTTTTTCCTGAAAGACGAATGTCGAGTAACTGTAAGCTCTATGGACCCTGTACTCATATGAGCATCATATCACCCATTCCATTCACCGTCCGATATGACTTAACGTTGGAGGATGTAAATTAAAAAAAAAAAAGCAACAGTATAAGTAAATAATTATTATACCTAAATAGTGAGTTTTCTGTGTTTAGATCAAATTAATTATTTAATTCTGTATTTCTTTTCATGAGATATCTGTTTTCAAAAACTGAAAATATTTTTTTGTTCTTTCCAAACTAGAGGAACGAAAACGTTTAAAATCACTTTTAATACTTTCTACTGAACAATTGAAACAAAAACAAAATAGTGAGATTGAGTCTTCAATATACCTTTTTTTATTTTCAGTTTTTTAAAAAATTGCTATACATTTGAAAGCCCTATGTTAATTTTTTACTTTTAAGCATAACATAAGTACCGTATAAACACAATGGTTAAAAATTCGATACCTGGAGTATTATAGTGATGGTGGAAACCCACTGAATCTTCTGTTAATGCAATCGATGAATACTAGTTGTACAGAATGTTTTATTTCTTCAAATTACCAGCAACATAATTCATTGCCAGTTTCCACCAAAATAAGTCATCTTATTGTTGAAGCATATGGTTGCTGAGATGGTGTGTAATTCATTTTAGTCGTGTAGAATTTTTTTGTATGCTTCAAAAGGGTACTCTTACTGTTTGCATACTTTAACAATGTACTACTAAAAGTAATAAACTGAAAATATAGACGAAATGTTTAAATATTAAACTAGAAGCGTCGAAATTATTTTTTTTTCTTTCTCTACCATTGTATTTCATTCGACCCTAAAGTTTGATACCGAGATTTCAATGGAATGCAACTTTTCAGGTTCTCCTGATTTAAAAAGAAAGTTTTGTGTGTGCGATATCCTTATATATTATTTACATAAAAGCCTTTTGGAAAATAACACGTTTTGATGAAAATACCACATTTTAAATATCTTTTCAAGACAAGTTAAATTCTTATTTTGAATTTTCTGGTATCAACTCATAAACTTAGGAGACATACAAAATCATATCCCCTCAAAAAGTAGAGCACATGAAAACAAACAATTTAAGTTAAATAATTATTTTGGAAAGTTACTATTTTAAAAATATTTATTGTTATTGATTTGAATTTTCAAATATACATTTTGTTCGTATAGGAAGCATTCATTTTGTACCCTGAGTGAATGGAGAGAGAAAAGAGCATCAGTCATCTCAAAAAATATTTCAATATTGCTTAAAGCTACTGTATTCTATGTCCATTGTACTTGCACGGAAGAATAAAGAAGAAAAGAAGTTTTAAAGAATAAATTGCACAAGAGTAGAACAAATTATATGAATGCACGTATCAATTTTTTTCTAAATCCTTCCCATTAAACAAATTTAAACAGTATTTAAGATAATTATTATTAAACATGAATTTTTATCTCCAAAAGGTACATAGCACTAGAAACAGGCGAATGAGAAATGTGAAGACGTTGCCAAGAAAAAAACAAAAGAGACTTGATAACCGCCAAGGATGTGTTCAGTTATGTAGAGTGGTTTGAATAGAAATGGCTGCCTTACGTAAACTCGGGGTTGTGATGCGCAGTTCCAAAGTCACGATGTTGATGACTTGCAGGTATGTATAATAACTAACCTATCCCATTACACTTGAAATAAAATGCGACTCGCTGATTGCGCCGTTTCCATGGCAACTTTCTTCAGCATCCTTGGACCAGAGGAATACGCAGTTACCTGATGATAACTACCAATTTATGGATTACCACAGCAATGCCCGCGTTATTATTTTATAACAGTCTTTTTCTTCCTCTATCCCTCTTTCCATTCTCGCTATCTGCCTTAATCTGCCTTTCCTTTTATCACTGTAATCTCTCATCTATTTGTATAATTTACATGGTGTGCGAACTTTGAAAATTGGTTATGAAGGTACGTTTCGTTAGTATAAAGACATGCTTTTGTTCTTTTCCTTTTATTTATATTTCAAGAAAAACTTGAGATATTGACAAAGAATAGCAGTACTTCAAAATCATATAACTTTCGTATGCACGAGTGAATTAAAAACAGGAGGAGTCACAATACAACATTTTGAATTAATTCCTTTTATCTAAGGACATGCTTGAACATTTTTTTGGTTCCTTTAACTTCAATGGTCATATCGGCGGCCGTTCAACTCGTATTCGTTGGATTTTAATCATTAAATCACACACATTCGCACTCTCAATCATACTTCCAGACTGTGAGAAAGATGAATTACCTTGGTCGGAGAAAAATTCCCACACGCGCTGCCGGGAATCGAACTTGGGACCCCTAGCATTGCGGGTAGTTGCTCTACCGACTGAGCCATGGGGCCAGCCTTGAACATCTTTTCTCCTATCACTCCCTTCTTTTATTGTATCGAAAAGCTTAACAATTGAAAGCTGTTTCCGCATATGCAAACATTCTTACTCAGTTTGAAAAATTCAAACAAAGGTACATCGTTAATAACGGGTTGAGGGTTACACGTGTTTGTGTGAAGAAGAAACAGAGAGCAGTATTAAAATGTTCGAAAATACCAGTAAGTTAATTTCCTCTAAAGATGTAATAGAACATTTTAAAGAAAACTCCACCGCTCCAAAATACTCTTCCTGGAAGATATTCTTGTAACTTTTAACTATCTAAAATGACTGTGTATGACAAATGTGGCATATTTAAGATATTGATATAGCAAACTTTACATATTGAATTTTCTAGGAATAGTCTGTGAGACACTCTTCATTTGGAAATAATCTTGTATGATATTTGTAACTGATATAACTACGAGCTTACTGCACAGAAAATCCTAAAGTACTTTAAGAACATGATTTACGAGGGTCGTTTGATAAGTGTGGTAAAAAACCAAGAATTCTTTTCTTCGTAAACATCTCACCTTATTTCACCACATAGTCTCCATTGATACACTTGGTCCAGCGATGTTTCAGCTTTTTCACCCCGTCGGAAAAATAAGTTCTGCAAAATACTCGACGGTGACTATTACTTCTTCATCTGATGAAACGTTTGATAAGTGTGGTAAAAAACCAAGAATTCCTTTCTTCATAAACATCTCACCTTATTTCTCCACATAGTCTCCATTAATACACTTGGTCCAACGATGTTTCAGCTTTTTCACCCCGTCGGAAAAATAAGTTCTGCAAAATACTCGCAGACGGTGACTATCACTTCTTCATCTGATGAAAATCTCTTACCACCAACCCAAATTTTCAAGTTCGGGAATAACAAGAAGTCATTTGGGGCTAAGTCTGTGAATAAGGTGGCTGGGGAAGTATTTGAAAGCGCAACTCATGCACTTTCACCATTGTGATTGCTGATGTCTTCGATGACGCATTATCCTGGTGAAAGAGTCCTTTTTTGCGTTTCAATCTCGGTCTCTTTTCAACTCATGTTGCAAACGATGAAACAATGAAGCATAATAGGCTCCAGTTATAGTTCTGCCTTTTTCCAAGTAGTTTATGAGGATTATTTGCTCAGAATCCCAAAAAACAGTGGCCATCACCTTACCAGCTGACAAAATGCTGGTTGCCTCTTTGGTGCATTTTCACCAGCCTTTGTCCATTGTTTTGAGTGCTGTTTTGACTGGTGTGTAATGATGGATTCAAGCTTCATCTACGGTCACAAGTCTTGCGGATTGCGATTGAACATCGCCAGTCATTCGGTAGATATGTTCTTCCGGATGCGCTTTTGATCGACTGTGAGCAATCGCGGCACACATCACAGCTTTCTCATTGCCAATTTTTCATGCAGGATATTGTGCACTCTTAACTCTAACTCTTGCGTCTTAACAATAAAACTAATAATACACAAGAGAAGAGAATTTAATTTAGAGACCCATATATTATTTGTTGATTACGTAAAAGCATTTGACAAAGTTATACGGCAAAAGCTATGGGATATAGTGACTGAAAACGGATATCCTCAACATTTAATTTTAATGATAAAGAAAATGTACGAAGGGACTTGTATTAGCATGGATAAAAGTTTTAAGACAGAAACTATCAACCTAGGTGCAAGACAGGGCTGCCCAATGTCGCCAACTCTTTTTAATATTTATATCGAAGCAGTAGTTACCGAATGGCAAGCTCAGTTGAAAGTAGATTTTAAGTTAGGTCGTACAATCTTAAATACAGTCCTGTTTGGAGATGATCAGGTCATTCTGGCAGATACTGAAGAAAGATTACAAATAGCTTTGTAGCAACTCGACAAAACAATGTCAAAGTATAATTTTATCATTTCAGCAGAGAAAGCGAAAGGGATGGTTTTTATTGGTAATACCCAACACGGTCCAAAATGCTCCTCAAAAACAAAATACTAGAACAAGTTAAATATTTTAATTACTTAGGATGTGATATTTCCTATGAATGTGACAGAGATTTAAAACAAAAGATCTATAAATTTCAAAACATATGTGGCACTATAAAACGAACATTGAAAAACAAAACAAGAGATACCATATTAAAGTTGTATAAAACTATGGCAGTGCCTGTTATATCTTATGAGACGTGGACCTTGAACAGAACTGATAAAAGAATAATTGAAACGGCTGAAATGAAATTTTTGAGGTACGTAGCTGGCTGTAGTCTTAAATATCACATTAAAAGTGAAACAATAAGATAACAACTAAACGATTTACTTTAAATGACGAACTCAGGGAGTACAAATTGAAGTGGCAAGATCATCTCTCTCGAATGCCAGAAGAAAGACTCATCAAACAGGCCTTGCAGTATAAACCAGTTGGTATTAGAGATGTTGGACGACCACGGTGACGCTGGGAAGATCCCTTCTGAGCCGAAACAGGCCTATCTGGCCTATCTTGAAGGTTGATGATGATTTTGATGATGATATTATACACTCGCTCAGTTGAGATGCCTACAGCCTCAGCAGTCTCACGAATTTTGATGCGACGGTCTTGCATAACCAAATCGTGGATTGTTCAATGGTGTCCTGTGTGGTGACCTCAGTTGGGCGACCAGAAAACGATTCATCTTCCATGCTTATACGACCACGTTTAAGTTGCTGCAGGGTCTGCGTTGCGCTAACTTCATCCAATTCAGTTTTGACTTGTGCGGCAGTCCAGCCCTTCAAATGGAAAATGTTTAGTAGCAGTACGAAACTCTCTTTTTCCCATTTTCAATCACAGCTGTCTCACTGACCAGCTGTCAACAATGAACTGTATATTGTAGCACATTCAAATTTTTTGTACTATCAAGCTTATCGCCGTTAAAGCTGAAAAAAAATGTTATTGATGGTTTGAAATTTTCATAAATTTTCAACGTTTTGAAGTTCTGTTACTATTCAATTGTTTCTTGCAATATCATGAAAAGAATGACATTTTTAGGCAGGCATACAGTGACTGGCTTTGGAGTAAGTGACCTAGGATTCTTTCTCCTTTATTTTTCTTAAACCTTACACAAAATGTGTAATCGCATTGCTTTTCTGCAAATTCTATCTCGGTTGGCATTAAAAAAATCGTCTTTAAGTATACATTGTAGAAGCTATTTTTGAAAGGGTAGAGGAATTAATGTGGGTGTTACACGAGGTTTACTTTGGTACGGTGTTGCATAGGGATTGATTTGTTGCTGAAAATAACGCCACTGTAGTACAAAATCCGTTACCGTGGCAACCACATAAGAACCTTTTTTAAGCCCCAGAATGTGTCCATCCAGATTTGTATGCCAGATGTGTCTCCCTCTTTCTTATTCATAATATAATAGATTCCTCTGTGTGGAGGTTAGCTGAAAAGGGAAGGTTTTGATGTATCTTTTCTGAATTCTGCACGACACCAGCGCAATACCACCCCTTTTTTCCTCCCATTCTTCTAGTTTCCAACCCCTAGGCACCCACGCGTTAATGCTTTCGAAAGCGTGACTGCTGCGTTTTCCTCCGCGAATGGAATTTTCCCCTTTTGAGGTAAAATGTATTGCCCTCAGATGGGGTGTTTAAAACCCTTTCGATATTACCTTGATTGTACATAACCGATTGCTTTTTGTTTAGTTTTTCTTTGTTTAGTAGTTGTGCTTATTGTTAAGAGAGTAAGTATTTTATTCCACCTAAAAATTCAATTCAGAGAATGCACTGGGAGCACATGTTTAGAAACACCCAGTGTGTGTGTGTGTGTGTGTGTGTGTGTGTGTGTGTGTGTGTGTGTGTGTGTGTGTGTGTGTGTGTGTGTGTGTGTGTGTGTGTGTGTGTGTGAACATCATAAATCAAAAACTAAATTATTGCTGCAAGAATATGACGCGGAATAGCTTCAAAGGTATCTCATGTTTCTAATTTCATTTAGATAGAAAATTTTCGAACATGTTGTTTTCCTCCAAAATGACTATAATGATTTTGATTAAACTACCATGTGTTTAAGATACTTTCACAATAAATAAATATAATGTATATCTTTAAGTATAAAGTAATGTATATCTTTAAGTTTTCTTTATTCAGGATAACTTTTTTATAACTGGTAAACCGCAACTGGGAGACAAATCTTACTGCACGAAAGTATAATCTCGTTTCATCACGGCCACGCCGTGGCTCAGTGGTTAGACCGCTTGGCTCTCACCAAGGCGGGCCGGGTTCGATCCCAGGCGACCGCAAAGTGAGATTTGTTGTGGACAACACGGCGTTAGGGCGGGTTTTCTCCGGGACCTCCGGTTTCCCCCGCCATCTCATTCCACCGGTGCTCCATCTTCATCTCATGCATCATCAGTGTCACCGCCTGCGGTGCCGTATGTAGTAAAAGCGGGCGTTTAACACTACACACTCGTTTCATCACACAATATTTGTCATACGAAGACGAAGAAAGATATCCAGTTCTAGAAGACGACATGGGTTACATCAAATGAAGTAAAGTGATTATATACTTAGGAGTGAAAATAAATTAAAATTGTCAAGAAAAGATATTAAATATAGAATTCAAAAAGGCAGAACAGCAATATCAATGCTGAATGGAGTTTTATGGGATCAGAATGTTACTTCAGAAACCAAATTACAGATATATTTATTTATTTAAACAAATGCTCTAGACATGTTGGAAAAATTCCATTTGTCTTCTGGCTTCCCAATATAATGTTCCGTCTGATTTTGTCCAATGTGTCTGAAGTGCAGGGCATTTTCTAAGATGTTCCCAGTTCATAATGGAGTTCCCAGTGCACAGCATACAATTTGGAGTCGGCATGAGTCCCATGCGATGGAGATGTTCTGCTAGACAATTATGTTGTGTAATATTTCGAAATGCAGCAACTGTTTCATATCGAGGTAGATCTGGTATTAGTGTTCTGTCGGTGACTAATTTCTTCCAGTTTTTATCTTTTGTTATGTCGGTAATATATTTTAACCTTTCTGCCTTGAATGATGTCTTAATGTGAAGTTTCGCTGAATGGAATGATACTGGTGTTGTCCAACAATTAAGAATTTCAGTTCCCTTTTTTGCAAGATAATCAGCTTGTTCATTTCCCATTATTCCAACATGCGATGGGATCCATTGTACAATAATTATTTTCCCAATTTCGGCAAATTTTCGTAACAGATCTTTAATTTGTACAATATTGGAGTCCAAGGAGTCTTTAACATTTGAAATTGCTTGTATAGCAGCAGTAGAGTCACAAAATAGAACAGCTTTTTTAAAAGAATGATGCCTAATGTATAGTTGAGAGAGTGCAAGGTTAATTGCTTTCAATTCCCCATCAAAATTTGTCTTTAATCTGCCAGCAGAGGCATAGAGGGAGAATAGTTTACAGTAGACTCCAGCTCCAGCACAATCACTATTAGTTTGTAAAGAACCATCAGTGAAGATATGAAGCCATTCGTTTTCTGGGTAATCAGTATTTATTGTTTCTAAAGCAAGAGATTTTAAAATGGACATAGGAGTTTCGGATTTTTTCACTTGTTCCCTGAGACTTAATTTGCATTCGACTTCAATATATTCAATTGGGTTTGTTGGGTATAATAATTCTTCTACTTCAGCATCTTGAGTTTCCAGCTTTCGTATAGTATCAATATGTTGGATAAATCCTTTGGTAGTTTTGAGTTTTCTTGGTTTTCGGTCATAATTTTTCCAATAATTATCTGAATATAATCTTATCAATTTTTCATACTGTATAAGAGCTAATTTATTTATTTCATGGACAATGGGATGATTTGTGGTTACGATCTCCATTGCGATGATAGGTGTGGTTTTAACTGCTCCGGTTATTATCCTCAGCGCTTGATTTTGTACCAGTTCTAATTCTTTTATATTTGCGGATATCAAATTTTCACAGCCATAGAGAAGAATGGGTTTAATATAAATGTTATATGTTCTATTCAAAGTTGATAGTGAGCATCCCCATTTTTTTCCTGTAAGACGTTTTAGGACGTTTAATCTGGTTCTAGCCTTTTCTGCAGTCTTCTTAACATGAGTTTTCCATGAAAGTTTTTGGTCCAAGTGCATTCCTAAGTATTTAGGAGTTGTATTCTCAATAATATCTTCAGATTTGTATTGTAAGTGTATATTTGGGGTTTTGTGTGCCAGTGTGAAGACATGGTAATATGTTTTTTCAGTATTTATAATTAACCTATTACGTTCTACCCAACCTTCCAGAGATTTGAGTGCTGTGTTCATGGTTTCAGATAATTTGTCATTATGATTTCTGGGTAATGACAGCCACATTACTAAATCGTCGGCATATAGAGCAGATTTAATTCTTGATTCCTCATAAAGAGTAGTAGGTAGGTCGTTTATCATTACATTAAAAAGCAAAGGGCTCAAGACAGCTCCTTGTGGTAATCCAACCTTTTGTTGTTTATATTTTGAAGTTACGTTATTAAAACGTGTTGCACACATTCTTTGAGTTAAAAAGTCTTTTATCCAATGTAATAATCGCCCTTTAATTCCATAGTCTACTAGCTTATCTAATAGTTTAGTTGTCCATACCATGTCGTAAGCCTTTCTGAAGTCCACAAATACAGCTAAAGTGGTTTGCCTTGCATCTAGGGCATCTTTAATATGCTGGTTAAGTTTTAATATTTGTTGTGTGGTAGATTGATTCTTTCGAAATCCAGCTTGTGCAGGAGTTAGAATATTATTATTTTCCAAGAACCATGTCAACCGAGCATTAATCATTCTTTCCATTATTTTAGATAGAATACTTGTTAGTGATATAGGCCGATAACTGGAAATATCATTTGCTGGTTTCTTTTCCTTTAAAATAGGAATAATAACAGCCTTTTTCCATTCCATGGGGATGGTTGAGTGCCATATCTGATTAAATAGTAGCAAGCAAGTCTTCAGACTATTTGGACTCAGGTGTTTTAGGAATTCTGCACAGATACGGTCACTTCCAGGGCTTTTCCCCAATTTAAGTTCTTTAATTGACTGGAGTAATTCTGTCAATTGAAAATCGGCATCCAGACTGGTGTCTATTTTACAAGCCACTTTGATTTTTTCTTTAATTATTTTTTCTTCTTGTCTGGTTTGTTATATTAAAAATATTTGTTATATTACAGATATATAAATAAAACATTTGAAGTACGTTAACTTATGGAGCATAAATTTGGACAGGAGTAGGAATTTAGATTTAAAATTATTATTTACCGAAATGCACTGTTTCGGCAGATCCACTAGAGACTCTAAATTAGAAAACATCTCTAACGAGGTGATAAGACAAACCACGGAAGTTCAAAATTCAGTTTGATTTCAGATATAATTCAAATATAAATCGCTAGTAAGGTCATGCCTGAGATAAGATTATCAAAACAAGTTTTAGAATGGAATCCACCTCGAAGAGGAAGACGTGGTCGATCTAGAGTTAAATGGATGGAGAATATTGAAAGAGGAATGAGGGAATTATTTCTGGAGGAATTTGGTTGGCTGGATAGAGAACAGTAGAAGAAGAGGATAGAAGCTAGAACTTTGGATATAGTAAGACGTTTTTACATTGTAAACCTATTTATATCTTATTTTACTTTTAATGTTTTGGAAGGATGCGAAACGGAGTCCCAAATCACACTTCCGTTAACATGGAAAATGTTTCCTTGTATAAGTATTAAAATTTATGCATTGAATTTATAATATTTAATAAATAATATTTTATTTAATTTTGTATAACCGTCAAAGCTACAAGGAATGGACAAAACCGTACTACAGGAAAATGTTGAACTCATTAAATGGTTTAGTTTATGTCAAGTGTTTCCTAGCATTAACAGTTTTAATCACTTTTATATGAATAGATGCTACATAAACTTGTTTTTGAATTGTTATTGAGATAATGCTGAATTATATAATATAATAGTGAATGTAATACATCAGCGCTTTTAGTTTTTCTTCCACAGATGTAGTAGGTAGGAAACATTGCATTCCACCCAAGAATTGGATTAACATATTTTATTAAAGCTTCATGTTTTGGGGGCACCTGAATAAATTAAAGAGTTTAATAAAAGTTTTTGTGTAGGTGTGAGACTGTCTTCTGTCAGTCTGTAGGTCTGTCTGTTTATGACCAACAAAACTAAAACGAAACGTCAATTAACTACCAAATTCGATATTTCCTTTCAGCATTTTTCAAGGATACACAGAAGATTCTGAAGAAAATCCCCATCTTTAACTGCTCTTTAAATGGATCATTCTTCGAAAATTTTAATTTTCTTTGGATTGTCTCTTTTTAATTGTGACTAAATTATTATACATTTAAGGAATGTTAATTAAAAATGAAGTTAGGTATATCTTGAAGTTTCTGGGAGTAACCTTTTGAAATGTTCTTTTTTGAATGAGTAACTGGTAAGCCATAAGAACGTAAGAGGTGCACAAGAATGCAGATCTCGTTAGAGCACACAATTTGTGACCCCCTTCTCATCAGATAATCGTTTTCGAGATATTTCTTGAACCTTCAATTTTCAGTTAAGTAGTTTCTTTGTGCTAAATTTTCTGGAGTATATTGGTTAGTACTCCAAAATTCAGAAATCCCGGGTTTGACTCCAGGCTGCATGATGGAGATTTTCCTTTAACGAAAATTATTCTCTGTTCTTCTAAAGAGTCTGCAAGTTCGAGAGAAGGAATAAATAGTGTCTGTGTGTGTGTATTTATTAGAGGCATGGCATCAAGATGGCCAATTGGTCTTTGACGGGCAAAGGCAGAAAAGAAAGAAAGAAAGAAAGAAAGAAAGGATAAAAAAGAAAAGGACGAAGAAAATTAAGCACCACATAAGAGCTTGAAGATTGAACTATTTTAAAAGTCTTAAGTATTCTGATATATGATTAGTACCATTATACTAGTTTCAAAAACACATTTCTATACACGTTTACCTGATTAGCTGAGGTAGACAGAAGAATAAGTATTTTAAACAATTGTTTGTACAGAAGTGAAAAGTATCCCCCTCCTCCCATAAAAAAGCCGCAGGGGGGAAAGGACGAAAAACCATTCTCTGAAATATGATGGGAACCGCAAAAATGAAATTGAGAAGATTGTGAAAGAAGTGTCTTGAGAAGCAAACAGAGATACCATAATGAGCACTTTGCACAAACTCGTGCTCGCCAAATAACACGCTGCTGTTGCCGGGAGCTGTAGTTTGATTTTCCTGTTAACATGTAGCAGGGAACAGATTAACACCTAGTTAAGTAACGGCTGGTTTTGTAGCCACCTGTACACGTAAAAGGGACGTACGTGAAACAAACTTCAGGCAAACAATTTGGCGATAAAGTAAAAAACGTGAACTTTATGCTATTATATACTTTTTCAAACATTCCATAAAGCGGCTTTATTAAGTAGGTAAAGGTGCACACCACGGAGGGGCCTCTGAAACTAGGGTAGAGTACGTATATAGGCTTCAGTGGCTCTAAGGGACTCCTTGAACGTAAACCCATAGTCCAAAGTGGGCCTGAGCCTGGCAACCCAACTGTCGGCCTCACTCCCATATACGCAAGGCAGAGGTGGACGATCATCCAAAACCATACGGGGAAGAGATGTGGTCAGCATCTCGGCACTCCCAGCCTGAAAGTTGGCTTACTGGACCAGGGATCGCTTCCTGTTGTAGCTCCTCGATTTACTTACGATAGTGAGTGTGTATTGGTCCTATACCCGGGACTTAATACCCGCACCTGAATATATTCCGGACGCTTTACGTGGCAGGGAACCAAAGCACAACACTCTAATCCATTACGCCATGGCGCAGGATACGTGGCATTTTGAAGAGAGGAATGTGAGAGAGACGATAAGACTATGGCGTTCTCAAACTTGGTTGGGGTCCCTAATGATTTCAGAATCAAGCACTCGGTGCCATTCATGCGAAACTGAAGCCCCCATGACTCAGCTGAGGGCTGATGCGTCCACCTTCAAACTCTGAAACAGATTCTATGAAGGAAGTGGACAGAAAAGGAAAGATAGAAAAGGAACCGTCCTCCCTACATTTGCCTACTGACCGGGAAAACCTTGAAAACCCCATGGTCAGACTGGTCAGTCAATGGGAAGCCTTCTTTCAGAAGCAATTTTGAATAGTTTTATGTACCTTAAGAGAGTATAACATGAGAGACAGATAAAACTTGTGCACAGAAAAAAGGTAGCTCTTTAAATTGCATGCATACGTATTGTTGTTCAAGGCCAGGAAGTAGTGACCCGCTTTTTAAACATGGTCATTGGTTATGTTTCCTCTATCCCTATTAATACCGTTTTGTAAGAGTTGGTAGTTGAAGCTATATAAAAATTAACAATAATTTATGAAGCATATAAATGTAAAACTTTTTTTTCGGTCCTGTGGTTGATTATATCGATATTGGCTCGTTAGCTGCTCCAAGTACCCCGCATTGCGTTGCAGTTTTATGACCTGGGGATGTTATTTCTTTAACAATGTCGCCGTCAACAGCGCGAGGAAGTGAGAACAAGGAGGTAGTTCATGGACAATTAAGTAGTTACCGCTTTCCACATACACACACGCAACACTTTTTTCCCTCACTCCCCACTTCATTATCTTCCTTCTCATCTTGTCTCGCTCTTAAGTAAAGAAGTTGCTAAGCCATAATCGACATGATGACATGTTTTTAAAAGGGGATTTTGAATCCAGAAAACCTTGAGACTGTGTCGAAAGCCCTTCAGGTGTGGATAAATATTTTGATTGACAAAAAGTTGTGTAATACCAATAGAAGTCTTTATTATTTAGGACACTGTGTTTATATTGTACTGAAAACTTTCGATGGCTCAGTTCCACAATGAAATAGTTCTAATCGATTAGTACGTTAAATTTTGTTACTTTTGTAACCGTTACCATTATGTCACGGGAAATATTATTCAATCCAATTCCATTTCGAATCTCACTAGACTAGGTGCACTTTTTGAGATATCCTTAAGCCTCAAAACGCAATTTAAAAAAAAAAAAATATGTTAACTTAGGAAGAAAACTTGGATACAGTATTACATTTTCTTTAACCCACCGTATTTCAAGAGCTGTACTTGAAGATTTTCACTAAATTATCTCACATTCCAAATTACTATTTGCATTTAAAATGCTTGATATGTTGTTTTTTTTCCTCAAAAACTGATCCAAAGTTTTCCGTTGAAATACCATATGCTTGAGACAACTATCTTGGATAGCCTGTTAATAAATAGCCTTTGAGATCGTATTCATGCTGATTGATTTTTGTATAAATGTGTCTTACTGTAAAACAGTACGAGATAAAAAGGAAACTTAGATATTATATAAAAATATTGAGTGTATTATAATTATACAATTCATGCAAAAGATAAAAAGAATAGAAGGACGAAAAAAGCAGTATTCGATAGATACACCCGGAAGCATTCATCTTGATGAATGTTCAACTTACTATTACCGAACAGAACAGAAGACTTTGTTGCATATATACCTCCATCGGTATTACCTTGCATGTTCAGTGAAGTTGTATGCATAAATTGTCTAAATTAGAAACGCTGACCACTGTGGGCTTTGATATGATATGAATAACTTCCGTGATTCAGGAGCTCATATCTCCCCAACAGATACTGTTATTCATTCGTATGATGGTTATATATATAGAATGTGATATTAATGTGCCACAAGCAAGGTGTAGTGTGTTGGAGCAAACAGATGTATGCGAAATCTAGAGTTGATCAAGAAGCAATGCTTGGTTCAGTAAAAGATTGACCATTATAAAGAGTTACGTTTATAAGTGGAACTAACAAGGAGTTAAGCCAGGAATACCAATATGTGACACGTGGTGTGCCTCTCCTCCGTGTGTAGCGAATAGTCGGACTTTACGGCGACATAGTGCTAGAGTCTTTGGACGGTAGGCAAAAGGGCATGAGTTAAATCTCGTGTTCACTCCAGTAGCAACTTTCTGTCTATCGTAATTTCATGGTCATTTATTGATATTGTTTTAATATTATGTTAAACTTAGTGTCAATTAGTATTTTGCACTAAGCCAGTAGCCAATAATGTTTCGTAATAATGAAATGATGGCCTCTTTAGCACATTAAAATGTCATCTATTGGAAAGTCGATTATTTTAATACGTATCAGTTTATTAAAACGCTGGCTTTATCGTTTTCTCCTTCCACTTGTACAAACAAATTTTGACATAATTGAACTAGACTAATTGTATTTGTAACGGGAATTTGTTGGACTATTCGTAGTTAATTCTGATTTCTTTCTTGGATCCTCTTGTACAAGGCATCCACGCCAACATCAGCTCCAAAATTATGTTCATACGTTCACTTCCATGATTATTTTGAAGTATAAATCGAATTCTAAATAAGTCATGAGACATATGTGTTTCAAGGCGTGGTTCGGAATAAAGAAGTCAAAAAATTCTATAATTGGTTATATTTATATTGATTCGAACTACAACTTAAAACGTTTTTGTTCTTGCAGCGGTATACATCACATTCGTCGTTACAACAAAAATCTCTTTCTCTTTATAACAAGATAATTAACTTATCGTAATGTAACAAAACTGAAGAACATATCTGTCTCTTAAAGATTATTATTGACTTCTCGTAATGTAACAAAACTGAAGAACATATCTGTCTCTTAAAGATTATTAACTTCTCGTCACTATCGTTACGTCTACTTAATTTTGTGATTGGCCGATCCAATGGCACGTCACCACATTACGTCATATTACGTCATATCATTACTACTTCGGCCAATCACACAACTACATATATTTTTATACATTCGTAATGCCTTCATAATTCCTCCTAACATAACCCAAAAATACTGTTACATATTGCAAACGCAACATAAGCTTAATAATCACTAAGAGATTCAGAAAATCACATAGCAGCGTGGCAGTGTAGAACCTATTCAAGAGGAAAATAACACCAAAACTGACCCTGGAGTTGACAGTGAATATTTAATGAAGTAATGTTCCCGGTTGAAAATTTATTGCAAGAGTAGTGAAATTTAAATTTAGTACATGGTACAGGACATTTCTGTGCTGATGTTTCCTATCAACATATGTGTTTTATGTGTTAAGTGCAAAGTTTATCATATTTGATATGGATTTTATCAATACCTATTTTAAGTTTCTAGCATCTATTGTGCCGAGCACTAGTGGTGTTCTTGAGCAGCCTTTCCCACCTTTTGAATGGCGGAGTCTTCTTTGGCAGAATTCATATGACGAAGCCTCTTAGGTTTCACCAAAAAGGGGAAGAGGGAAATGCAATCTAATAAATAGTAAAACATCAAGCCGTTAATCTTAATTTGTTCATGTTATTTGATTCTTTCACTTGCATAAAACTTTTTACTTAATTTAGAAACAACTAATTGTGCTATTACTCATTGAAATGTAGGTTATTTTAATACGTTTTGTCATCAACCGCACTCCTTAATTAATTCTTCCAGACTTTCTGAAGCATAGCTTAAACCCTCCAGAGAACCGAACCACGGTTTCCGAATTCTTGAATTCAGACCACAAAATCTTGCTATTATCACAGATTTTTCAGTATAATAGGAGTATAGGCTATAGTATAGGAGTATAGTATACCTAATTTTCCAAGGAAATTATCAAAAAATGAAGATCGAGTCACGTGTAAAATGTTCCAAGCGTTGAAAATTTGAAAAGTTGAATCTTTTAAATGTTGGATACTAATGCTCGAATGCAACCAAATATCAGTTTGAGTAACACTGAACTTTTCATAACAAAATTAGTGAGCTCTGTAGCCTTTTCATCTGCCAAATAATTGTGTATTAAGGTAGTGTTACAGCCCTAAACGCAAAACTAAAGTCGATAAAAAAAAATTCTTTTAAATTTCGTCTACGTTCTCCAAAGAAAATTTATTTTAAAAAGTCTTATTCCAAAAGTATGCCAAAATTATATAATGGGAAGCATGTTAAACTGGCAAAAACTGCCCGTGTGATAGATTCTGACTTACTGAACCTTCCGATACCAGGAAGTGTGAATCTATGTATCTTTCTTACTGAAAACTAATAAAATAGAAAGTTCAATATCTACATTCAACGAGTTAGTACAAGTACAAATATCACCGTAAATATGACTGCAAGGGAGGTATGGGTGTAAATGAAACATAACAGTTGTTTCATTGATATATTTTTTCTTCCACTTTCGTTCATTTTTACATAACTTTAAAGAAAGCTCATTTTATACCCACCTTATGTTAATAGTTTCATTAATATTTCATTGAAGATTCCCCTCGGTAGCGTGGTGGTAGAGAGTCTGCCTCACGTTCAAGAGGTCCCTAGTTCGAATCTCGGTCAGGGTGAGTTACCTGGATAAGGTTTTTCCGGGGTTTTCCCTTATCCTTCAAAACGAATGTCGGTTAACTCTAAGCTCTAGGGGCCCTGGGCACATTTGAGCATCATTTCACCCATTCCATTCATCGTCCGATATGACTTAACGTTGGAGGACGTAAACTTACCAAAAAAAAAAAAAAAAAAAAGTTCCAAGATTTCAAGAAACTATGCACCCTCAATTTTTTGTGTGCAAAATACGTCCTCCAACGTTGTCATATCGAACGATGAGTGGAATGGATAAAATGATGCTCAAATGAGCCCAGGGCCCCTAGAGCTTAGAGCTACCCGACATGAGATTCGAACTCGGGACCTGTTGAACGTGAGGCAGACACGCTACCATCCACGCTATCGATGCGGGCGTAAAATTTTGATCTTCTCAAAAACTGCTCTAACGATTTTGTATGAAATAGTATATTTTAAATATATTTTCATGATTAAAGGAACGTATATTCTGACTTAACTGCGGAAAGCCTGCAAAGTTTTCTTCATTCTAAATGACTTATGCATAAACAGTAATGCACACAATTTACTTTTTTGAGCTGAGTGATTGTTTTCCCACATTTCTCTGTACTTAGAAGGAAATATGTAGTAACACAATTTGTGTAATCGTTTATCTGGATTACCATAGTATAAACCAAAGAACAAGTGTTTGTAAGATGATTTTTGCAAGGATAGAGAAAGATATGTGTGTACAACACATTAGTAATTTTTCTTTCAAAAGTTGGACAAAAATACTATATTGAATATAATTAAACTAACAGAAATGCAGGATAAGTTTATTTTTGAGATTATGTGGCTATATAAATGGAAACACATTTCTGGCAGGTTCCTAGGGTTTAAACTGACAAGGTAAACACCGACATAAAAGCTGCTAAACCCATTTTGAGATTTAGAGGTAGGGGAGGGATTGAAACGTATATCGTTGATGTTGAGGTTATAATGCTCTAAGTTTGGCAAACCTCTGGGATGGGTCGTTGGCCATTTGTAGGTTACATCTCAAGTGTAATGAGTTTAGAAACCCGATCCGAAGGGTCACCGGCACAAAAAAGGGAGGAGAAATCAGGTTTGCCTTGTAATCTTTTTTATCTTGTATTGGGGAAAGACTGACACGTTTTTTATGGGGGGTGTTGAGTGCTGCCACGCGACTCCCAAGGTTCACCGCCTCCTGTTTCACTTTTTTTATTGCCCTTCTCTTTCCTTCCCTCCTCTCTCGTTCGATTCTCCCAAGTGTGAAACAGGGATGTGAAAATACCTCACCTTACTTCCGGGCCAGTTTTTGTTTTTGGTTGTCAAGTAACCTGGTTACTGTGAGAAACCTGAACCAAGAGTTAAGTGACGCAGCATTCCAAAACCAGCACTTAAATCTATGTATATATCTATATTAATATTGTGTGTGGGCGTATATGTGTGTGATCTCATAAACCTGAACCAGTTAAAAAGCCCTATACTTTCTTATGAGCAAAAGATATAAAATATGTTTGAATGTCAATTTATAAGTTATTGGATTCACAAAGTCTATGTAGTAGATTAGGACCACATTGGAGTTGTGAATTACGTACGCACTAAAAATATCATGCAAGTGTAATGAGAAAAGGGCTTAAGTGACAATCAAATCTTGTCAAAGCTTTAAAATCCCATTCTGTTGGTAAGGGCAGGAATGAAAAGCCGACTGACTTTTTGGTATTTAAGAATACCCATTTGTGAAAAATCTCAACTCTAAAATTGTGCCTGAATAGACTCGTCTTTAACAGAATTATTGTAATATTAACAATAGTTCACAAATTAATTTTCAGACCTATGTGCAAAATAGCTATTGTGATATTAATATATTTATAGTGTTTTATTGTCATTTAATTAAACCATTCCACTCGATGCAATTTTAATTGTAGAAAAATAGTACTTTGTAGTTTCAAATACATTATTAGTAATTTTGAGATAAAATTTTAATCTGACCCTTGATTTAGTATAAAAAATATATTCGATTCTCATTTAATTAATTTTTAATATTTGTTAGTGAAATATGATCTTTTTATATAATTGTACAAACACTGGTGATATAAAAAATCATATCATCAATTTCCTCTGGTACTGTTTTTATCCAAGCACTAATTTTCAAGCTTCTATTTTGAAAACTGCATCATGGGTAGCAATTTATATCACCAAACTAGGTGATATAAAAGCACCACGGCAACTTACAGTCAGCCATTTAAATAGTCACATGACACAGTTTAAAGGGCGGCATGGCATTAGAAGTAATAGGAAATTGAAGTACACAAGGATTACTCTATTTAATTAGGTAAAAAAATTGTCATTTTTTGCACTTTTGACCAATTTTCACAGATGAGTATTCCTAAGAGAAATAAGTATTAAAAAATTGGAATTATAAAACAATAGTTCAGAAAGAAACGGAAATCGCGTGCTTTAACCTGATATACATTTTTAAGTAGTACCTAAGATTTTGTCTTTCCCTTACGCAATCCAAAAGTCATTCACACTGAAAAGGGCTATTCCAGGAAAGGTCTATATTATCTCGGTTGTCGTAAGGGAAATTGGTACACTCTGCCTTCTTTACTTTTTCTTCTTCTCTTCAGAGAGTATATGGCATCTCATACATAATAAAAATAATAAAAAAAATTTTCTCAAACTTTTAGTAGATCCTATACTGAAGTTTGAAAGTATTAGATGCTTAAAACATAAGAAATATTAATCAGCTGTACTTATAACAAGCGGTAAGAATATTATTTTCTTTGCAAAAATGGATTCGGAGGGAAGCAACACGAATTTTGAAATAATAGCTTACAGAAAAATTAAAAAAAAAAAAAAAAAAAAAACTCCTATACGTTAGTGTAGCGTCATCCATATTTAGAAACATCTAGTCAATAGGATCTGTCTGTTTTCAGTGTATCTGAAAATGAAAATTGTGAAACGTACTGCTGCAACCGAATACTAAGACTACCTTTTACGTACAGCATTTCGGTATGTACATGAATCACTCAACACCTATTTAAGCATTACCTGGCACTTCTGAACCGAACTGAAGGAACAGGAATAACTCGAACAGGTACAGAGGAAAGAAGAGCTGTTTATTATCGTAACATAAACTATTTGCTGATCTGTTTATTACGGGGAGGCCAGCTTACTGGATTTCCGCTGAAGAATTAACGCTAAACATTTACTAGTCGTGTTGAGTTCAAGTACATAGTGCAATACTTTGACTTCGAAATCTCTTTCCTACGAGTTTCGTGCATATGTTTATATTGTAGCGAACACGTAAATTAATTTAAGGTTACAGGATAAGCAGAAGGCTTCTCTTATCTTAAACAGTCATGTTGTTTGCCACACAAAAAAATTGCATAAAATATGGTCAAATGTATAAAATATGTACTGATAACTAAGTTGTGCAAAACATTTAATTACATAAAACACATATGTTTACCTAAAAATCCGTTCCCTATTCATAACCAACTATTCTTTTTTGAATTCTGGTTTTTACAGGTGAAAAAACGCACTTATAATCCTTTAGGGGGAATCAATGAGTTTTAAAATATGTATTTCCGGTGAATCTCGTATCGAAATTTAGGGTGGAGTACAATACTTACTCCGTTTACTATAAAACGTAGTGGAAAGAAGTAATAGTATGACTATGGCATCGCTTTATCGTACAAAAGGTGCAAAAGGAAATCGAAAATTTGTTTAGATAATCAGGAAGTACTAGAATATTATACCTTTTTATCAATAGTTTGAGAATGTCTTGTGAATGGAACACATAAGATACTTTGTTTTATTGAATGAATTATATATCCTTACAATGGTTTATGTTCAATGTTTCCTGACGGAGAAAGGCAGTTTCGGCACGTATAATATGTGTGAAGCCGTATAAACACGGACGTTAACAATGAGCTTGTTGAAAAAGGGCAGGATCCTTGACACTAGAGCAGCATTGATTCCGTTCAATAATCCCTCAAAGTGATGGAGGGAGGGACGAACGAACGAACCTCCATTCGTCTCAATTAGAGTGGGGTGCCTGCCCAGTCCATTGAGATCTTCCCTCGCGGGCGGCGCCGCGCTACGTACGTACTGCTTTCTACTTGAATCGATATCGCTTGCTCTTGTTTCCTTTGTTGCTACCCTCACGTTAAATTGGCGTTTTTCAATAAACTTTGATGATAAATATTGATACCTATTCTTCACCCAGCAAACTGTAGCGGTTGGAATGAAAACATGGGGGACATTCTTAAGCAGATTTTTACTATCTCTATTAACTTATGGTAACCGCGGTAACGTGTGAGGTCCATATTTCAGAGATCTTGGGTTTGAATCCCGTCAACAGCTCACCTTGATATTGTTTTTTCCGAGGTTTTCCCTGGGTGGCAGGCGAAGTCTCCTCTACTGCGATTTTCTTTCCATCCATGCCGTTTCTTTCTCATATTTCAGGTGTGATATGTTTCGTGGCGTTATGTGGTGCCAAGCAGATGGTGTGGGTGCTTGCTCAAAGTGGAACTAGAGATCTATTTGGTAGAAGGGTGTTTCATTGCCCTCCATAGGCGGCTCCAGCAGTGAGACGAGTCTTCGAGCCTGGAATGCGCATCTCTATGGTCTGTCCTGTAACCTCCCGCGCTTCCTTGACTCCATCCCTTGCTCCTTGGAGATGACGGTTACAATATATCTATGTAGATCGCAGTGTTGAAGGCTTATGTCAGCGAAAAATTCGATATATCAAGTATTTCTGGAAATAGTTGTGTGCGCATGTGAGCAGCAAAAATCGAAAGCTATGGGTGTGTTAGTACTTAGTGATTAATTTAACCGAGCGGGATAGCTCAGGCGGCTTCCTCTGTGGCCCGCATTGGGGAGGCCCGGCTTCGATTCCCGTGACCGATCTACCTGACCCATGATTTTTTCGGAGGGTTTCCTTGATCATCAGGGGATTGCTAGGTAGACTAATTACATCCCCCGTATTTCCTGCCCATCCATGTCCTCTACACTGTCATTTCATATCATCTCTCATCTGGTGATCTCTTTCAGTGTAGTAGTGCTGGCGGGTGTCTCGGCTGTGCATGGCAGGATGATATACTGTGAGTGAAACGTCCTCCTGCGGTAGGAAAGTCTCCGATCTCCAAGCCCGTTCTGTTGAGCCGTTTTCCGGACCACAGTAGCTGCCGGTTGGGCTGGTCTGCCGGGGAGTTTCCTAGTGGAAATGATGGATCTGACCTTCTGCAATGTCATGGCTCCTTGGAACGGCCGCCTTCTGACTCCTCTCGTCTCATCCTTCCTGTTGGATATGCCCCACTTGGGGACATAGGTACAATAGATCAAGATTAGTCGCAGTGCCGTACCCTCTCCGTACCGTAATCCAACATATCCGACGTGTAATTGTTTTTACAACACAGTTCCGCATTGAGCAAAAGTTGTTTGGGGGAGGGGGGATAAACAATGCTTTAATCTTTCTTTTATCTCCGTGCAAAGGAGAAGTGAACTAAATAATTTTCAAAGCTAAAAGTAAGCTATAAGGTAAGCGAGGGGCTAATTCATTGATAAATTCAAATATGAAATATTATTCCTTTATAGCAGCATATCTGGTAAATAGTATACACTAAAAATATTAAGTAAATTTTATACATTTTATGCTTTTTTGTATCATCAATTTTAAGTGTCACGGCTATTAAAACGGGCCAGGTACATGTAAGGTTGGCAGTACTTCACTTTATTGTAATATCGACCATATGTAATCATTGTGAACTTTACCTTTACGTGAGGTTCGCGGAGAGATGTGGAGAACACACACATGTAACGGCTTCTATTTATGTTAAGATAGGTCGGTTTGGGAAGTTTCAGGTGTTAACACCGCGGTCGTTGAACTGAGCGAGCCTCGCTAATTGTCCCTTCTCTGGAGTCGAACAAGTGTAGCGGAGAATCGAGTGTAGACTGGCAGGGAGCCAAGGAATGGACTTGCAGCACACGCCTCAAATGTGCGCGGGCTCGGTGCCAGAATATCATCTCAGTGTCCACTTCTCTACAGACAGCAGTGGTTCATGTCCACAAACCAAACAGATGGTCGTATCTAAATAAACTAATAACTTTCTAATCCTTTTTATGTAGTTGCAGTAAGTAAGGGGTATATTGTATTACACAAAGAAGTTTGATACCTGTAATTGAACAGCGTAACAGCTCGCACGAAAAGTCGTAAAATACTACACTTGGTGTGGAAGTTCAGCATCTTATCAAAATGTAACACTAAGATGTAAAAACCATGTAGTACTTTTTACATTGAACATTTTTACCCTCAAAAATAACCCTTACACTTTATTAAGATACCATATATTTAAGTTATTGTCATACCAAATGAAATTTATGCGTTGAATTTTTGGGAATGTCCTCAGAATAGCTTAAGCATAACTAGTAAACCCTTTTGAGATAAATAAAATTTTACTGCACAATAATTAATACATTTAGTTTATGTTAAATACAATTTTTGTGAAGTGAATCATTTCTGAGGTATTGCTTGTTATTATTTGGAATTTTGTAATATGTAGTTGTACTTCTCTCAAATGGAAAGTCGTTATTTATTTTTATGTCTTGGAGATACAAACAGAATGGAAGGTATGGTGATCAGCTCTTAGAAGACTTAACTGTTGTATGAGCCTATTCTATTCTCCTATTCCCATTGTACCTGTAATACAATATGCAATAACATAATTTCTACAAAAATATCTCAATTAGCATGTACAAGAAAGAGCAGGCTGTTTCCGTAGCTCAGTTGGTAGAGCACCTTCCTGCCGTGCGAGTGGTCCCGGGTTGGATTCCCGACTGGGGGTAGGGAGCTTTCTCCAACCAAGATGATTCCTCATCATCTTCAGAGTCTGGAGGTATGAATGGGAGTGTGAATGGGTGCGTGATCTAATGATTAAAACCCAACGAATGCGAGTTAACACCTTCGACATGTTTCAAAGGATAACGGCCGCCGATATGACCATTGGAGTTAAAGGCGGGGTATAAATGGAAAAAAAGAAGAAAGAGCAGTGAAAGTAACGTGAATACGCACAACCGTTTTTACTTTCTGAACCTGGAATTGCGATGTTTACATTGAAATTTTTGTTGAGACGTATTGTCAGTATCATGAAATTAATGCGGCAATATAATATAATAATAAAGTAATATAATAATAAGAAAATAATTTAATAATATAATATATCAATGGCCGCGCCATGGCTCAGTGGTTAGACCATTTGGCTCTCACCTAGGCGGCCCAGGTTCGATTCCAGGCGACCGCAAAGGGGGATTTGTGATGGACAACATGGCGGTGGGGTGGGTTTCCTCCGGGTCCTCCGGTTTCCCCCACCATCATTCCACCAATTGCTCCATCAATCATTCATCTCAGGCGTTAGGACGACCCCTCAACCCTGATGTCATCTCAGGTAAGATGCTTCGGCTCCCCCGCTCTGAGGGAACCCAAGCGCCTCCTAACGTCAGCATTGACGAGAAAGGGAGAAAAAGTAATATAACATAAGTAATATAAATTTATAATCCTATTCATTCCAACGCTTATTTTAGGAATTTAAAGCTATAGGTTGGGGTTAAATGATTCTAATAGTTTACTATAATTAAATTAACATATCTAAGTATGCTTAAGAAAGTTTATATAACCTTGGTACTGCCCTGGATGCCATTAACAACAACCCTTTACGAGCTACGATAATGAAACTTAAAGTCTATTAATTTAAATCTTAGGTATCTATTTTATCAAATACTGAGCCATATTCAAACAACTTAAAGTTTAAAACAAAACCAAAACACAGTCACAAAAATGCTTAAGAGTATAGCTACGCCAAACAAAATTAATGCAAAAAAATGGTTTTTATTTTTAAAATGTCCCTCAGTAAGAATAACCTTCAATACCTGTTATGTAATATTAATAAACTACGTAGAAAACTTAATTTCAGTCTGTGGTTTATGGTAAATAATTGATATAATTATGTATTTTCAAAACTTGTCTGTTTGTCGTCCAGCTCGATTATTATGAAACTTTTCTATGTATCCTAAAGTGTATAGGTTCCAGTTAGGAAATATCCTGTATACTAATTACTTTACATTTGTTATTACTTTAATTTTTCCGAAAAAATTCTACGTGTAATTCATTTCGTTATGTGGAATATGTAAGCAGTCAAAACAATTTAAAACAATTTTTATAAGGAATCAAATATTAAGCAGTTCTCATGGGTCAGAGGGTACGTGGGGATTGCCGGAAATGAACGTGCAGATGAGCTTGCAAAGAGAGTTGCGACTTCAGATCTTCCAGTAATTTACACTCTATGCCCTATTTCATATGTGAGGCAAGCATGGAAGGAGATTATCATCAACGACTGGAATGAATACTGGTTAAAAAGTGATTGTGGTGCTTTGACTAAGGATTTATATTTCCAAACGGTTTCTATTTAAATGTAAATTCGTTAATCCTAGCTATGTTCTCACTCAATTCTTAACTGTACATGGAAAATGTTCAGCTTACTTATTTCGATTCAAAATCAAATCCACATCTCATTGTATTTGTGGAAATCACCTTCAAGATGTCCCTCACATTTTATTTGATTGCCCATTTTTTCTGTTTTGAAAGATACGAACTTGAATTATTGCTTCAATCCTTAGGTTACACTTTTTCTAAACCACTTATACATATTTTGATAAATTACAAACCTTATCAATATTTCATGACTTTCTTGAACAAAATATTTCTTAAGTTAAAGGATTCATCTTGATGTTTACTCTTTGTCTACTTGATATTGTATTTGGTTATGTTTTGTAAATGTTATATTCATTTTAAAATTTGTAAACTATATTCCTAATATACCTTTGGGTAAAATAAGAATCAGAGTATTGGATAATAAATAAATAATACATGGAGATTCAGTGAAATTAAAGTTTTGCGCTTGTGTAATGAACAGGAATTACACTATTTATCCAAATGAACAAATATAAAAATCTGTCATTTTGTGTAACACATTAAATATTTAACTTTACGAAACTTCATTTCCTCAAATAGATTCTATTTCTGTGAGATAATTTGTCAGGCTGCGATGCATACTCATGATTGTAACATTTCAACTTAAGGTTCACGAGAAATGTTACTGAATTTGCTCTTCACTGAGAGAAGTCACAGAGAAATGTACAATGCCTACTATGTCTTCCATTTTTTGAGAAACCGATTCCCAAAGAGTGAAACACAGCCGCTAGGGAAATTCTAGCAGTGTGTTGTGGGACAATTATGCTGGAAACGTTTGGCGCCCCTCTTGTTAATAATGCCTGTATTAATAATTAATGCCATTCTAGCTGATATATTACAAGAGTAGCTTCGATTATACACACCATAAGCTATCGGTGAAAAAATAGAGGCTATTTATGGAACATAATTTTCTGTGTTGCGCAAAATGCCATACTAATGCCAATTTCATTCATATTTCTAAGTTAAAATGCTTACCGAACATATTGATACTCTTCAGGAATTTAAATGTTTAAGTATTTAAAGAAAATGTTGGTTTTGTTCTGTTATATCCAGTCTGGAAATCTGACGTTATATCAAGACGTACCAAAGTTAAAATTGTTCAAAGTAACGTGAAATCGACTTTATTGTATGATTATGAAGCATGTAAAACAAATAAAACTTATTTCACTAGAATACGATAGCCAAATACAATTACAACTTTAAGATCATGAAAAAAAAGAAGTTGCAATAGAAGTAAAAAGGAAGGTAGAATAATGCTTTTGGTTTGCAAACCCCAGGGATACGAAGACACATAGGGAAGGGAATATCGAAAAATTGCTAAAGAAGGAAAACTGTAAAATGATGTAAAGAAGTTGGGAAGAAATGGTTTCAATGCCTTATAGTAGTCATAGAGAAATAGGGAAAATTGATGATGACTACAACTTACAAAATCCCGATTTCATTTAATCATGTTATATAAATATAAAACGGTGCAGTCCAGAGGTTGCTATTATGGGAAGCTGTAGCAAAGAGAAACATTAAAAACTTCACAAATACATATCTACGTTTTAGTGTTATTAACTGTTTTGTTGCTAGTTGTCTAAACATAACGTTGTATGTAGTTGCACAGAGGTGACTGAAGAAGAAAGAGGAGCTGTGGTGGGGGAGAGAGATAATAGTATGGTCGAAATTTGAAAGAAGAGAGAGAAAGGTTGAGAGAGCAAGAGGATGGTTCTCCATCTAAAACCATAACGTTCCATTAAGATATAATTATAATGTACACAAGATTCCACCCTTTTTTTGTTATTTTCTAGTAAAGAAGCTTAGAAGAAACGTAACTAAGACCTGGTAGAGGTAATTTAGGTCTTAACCTCGAACACATTCGCTAAAACGGATTTTGTCCCCCTCACCCAGTAATTTAGTTGTAATCAGCTGGAATTCCCTCTGTAGCACACTCGTGCCCATCCTGCACGGAGGACATGCGTCCGCCGCCAGCCGGAGTCCGCTTTGGTATCGGAACGTTAATTTGACAACGGCGAACCGTGTACACTATCAGGTATCTTCCCCAGTCACATTTATCTCAACTCCAAGAAATTCCTCAAACTGTCGTGTTTGCTCCAATTTCTCCTTCGAACTCAAGATTCTGAAGCAGTTTTTTGCTTTCTGTACATTCATTTTCTACGCGTGTCATTTCTGGTGTGAAAGAAGACATAGTTCATTTATGTTGTACACTTTTCTAGAGGAGGGGTAAGATAGTTGAGAGTCTCGAGCATTTTTCATGTCAAAGAGTGCACATGCAACTTACAAGAATTCCGTATCTTTTTATGCATTTATGTTATGTTTCATAACTTTTTCAAGAATGCCAATTTTCTACTGTTTGGTGTATACAGAAATTGTTAACAAATTCAGCTTCTCCTAATAGAGCGTTGCCGTAAGCTAAGCAACAAGCAACAAACAGATAAAAATGCATAATGGATATATGTCAAATGTTGTAACTGTATAAAGCTACTCGAAACTGGTATGATATAATAGTAATTATTTAAACAATAAAGTTCAATGTCCGTGACATATGATTTAAACTTCTTAGAGAAATACTTGTGAAGTAAAAATTCAGACTTTAATAAGGAACTTCAATAGAATCTTTGAGAAGGTTTAAGCATATTTCTCCTCATCAGTTAAAAAAAGTCCATCACCACATTCTATTGTTAAACTAAAACAATTGCTCTATTAAATGAACGAAAACGTGTAATCGATCTATATGGGCTAGCAAGAACGGGGTCCCTAACGATACTAACTTGCTGCAAATCTCCTGCCCGCTTCGGTAGTGTGTATGCTAACGTGTCTTGATTCGCGTTCAGAAAGTCCGGAGTTCGAATCTCGGTCAAGGTGAGTTATCTGAATAAGCTTTTCTCCTGGATTTTTCCTTATCCAGAAACATGAATGTCGGTAGCTCTAAGCTCTGCGGAAACTGGGTTCATTTCAGCATCATTTATCTTCCGATATGATTTAACGTTGGAGGACGTAAAAAATATATATAAGTGCTTCAGTAGCGCTTAAATTTTGCTGTTTATCCAGACATACTTTATCTTCTTTTTATGTAATTCAACATGTGTGCATGATGTTCAAGAGGTCACGAGTTCGAATCCCGGTCAGGGCGAGTTACCTGGATAAGGTTTCTTCCGGGGGTTCCCTTATCCTAAAAGACGAAAGTCGGGTAACTCTAGGCTCCATCGACCGCGGACTCATTTGAGCATCATTTCACCCGTTCCATTCATCGTCCGATATAGCAACGTTGGAAGACGTAAATTACGACAGTAAATAAGTATAAATAATACATAATTCAAAGGTGTTTTCTCTCTTCAACGGCGTTATTTATATTTTAGTATCAATTTGTCAGCTCTTTCAAAATCTGCATATTTTACAGCCGCTAATCCAAACAGAGGTCGGAGCATTCAGTTGAATTCCGTTAATTTTCTTCTACCTGACTGAATATGCTGGATATTTTGTACATTAAATAAGATGGTTCAAGCGAATAGATTAAAATAAAAGGGGACAACATGCAAGGAAGTGTAGTGAAGTGGCCCACAGTAGTAACTTAGTGCAGATACCTAAGTAGTTCGTGTAATTTTGGAACAAACATTTGTTTAAATAGAGAAAGTTCCTTTTGCTGCTCTACATTCTTCAATATGGCTACATCTCCAGTAATTAAGTACAGAATTATAAACCTTTAATTATCTTAAATGTTCTCCAGAGTCTAATTACATTAAAATTATTTTTTACACTTGTTAAACACGAAATTTGCATGCTGATTTGGGGGTTGGGGAATGCTACCGTATTGAACATAGAAAAAATCTCCTATTACACAATGAAAATTTGAGCTGTCTGTTGCTGTGTTCTTTGTGAGCATCCCTGGTCACGCTTCCTAGTATAGCAGACTATGGACTGTACAGAAAGGTGATGGCAGAAATATGGTTGTAAAGTATTGTTTTCTGAAGCGATTTTAGTTGTCCCTCGACTTCCGGACTCAGCAATTTAAAGGCCTCCAATAAAAGGAGAGTAGTTAAGTCGTAAACCTGAATGGAGGTGGGGAGGTGTTAGATACCTCGTAGCCAACTACCCCTTAGGGTTAGGAACATGTAACACTGTGCATGAAAGCTACTGTGAAGTCAGAGGAAGCATTGACGGATGCTTGTGAAGAAATATAGAGGAAAAAAACGCTATTCTGGTATTTCTGAGTATTTTGCATTCCTTCTGGTTACTCAAGTGGAGAAAGTATCCGTTCCATACTTTATAGTCACTGGAAACGCACGTTTTTCACCTCACTGAATTTAGATAAAACGTTTTTATCACAAAGGTTTGCGTGTATACCTTCAATGTCAGTAGAGTCTTGTTACAATCACATTTTTTTTTTCCATCTAAGGAATTTTACTCTTATGTCGATTCTAAGTTTTTTTCGTTAAAATATGTTGTACTTCTGTTAATTATACTCGAGCCCGGATTTCTAAGCAAAATGCTCATAAATGCTTTTTTTTTTTTTTACCCCTTAAGTAGGTCTTTTCTTGCTTATTTTATACTTATTTTATCCAAATCATATTAACTTAAAAGTAAATTTTCACTCCTTATCATCATTTTACCTTCAGACAGTTGACATGTCTCGTTGAAAGTCAGGAGCCGATATAAAAGCGTGGATCTTCTTGTCTCGAGCATAAAGAAAGTGCGTGTACTGTCGCCGATTAAAATAATAAATAAACCCTGGCGCAACAGCCCTAAGAGGACCAGGCCTACCAACCCGACTGCCGGCCTCACGCCCACTTACGCAAGCTAGAGGTGGGCGACCATCCAACCAATACGGGGAGAAGATGTGGTCAGCATCTGGGCATCCCCCAGCCGGAATGTTGGATTTTGTGACCAGGGCCACTTGCCTATCGTAAGCTTCTCACTTTCCTCACGATGCTGAGTGGGCACCGGTCCTTTACCCGGGACCTAAAATCCCCACCACATGGGTGGGATCGAACCCGGGACGCTTTCTGTGGCGAGGGACCAAGGCAGGTTGCCCTAGTCCGCTACGCCGCGGCGCAGGACTCATTCGCAATTACTTTAGTATAATTACTGTAAGAGATAGGCAAAATCTTTGCACAAAACACGCAGATCTTGCTAGAAACAATTTATATCAAATCGTTTTTGTGGCAATAATCATTTCCGAGATATTCTTTGTTATTAGCTTCACTCTTTAAATAATTATGTTTTCCTCAGATGTTATCGTTATTCATTCGTTCTCGTGGTTATACAAAAAAAAAAAAAAAAAAAAAAAAAAAAAAAAAAAAAAAAAAAAAAAAAAAAAAAAAAAAAAGGTTAAATTTCAAATCCATCTGAGAGCAATCGCTTAACCTTCTGCATTCCTGTTATAAGTTAATGAGATGTGTAAATTGTATTAGAGGTTTAAGAATATTAGCTAGTCAAATCAATTTTCAGAAGAATGAGTAAGTGATGTGAATGTTAATGTGTACATAGGCTGTGCGTGTACAGTGGTGAACAAGGGTTGTATTGTTTGAAAGTAGGCTTGCAAGTTTATGACTGCGACGTGTTCACTGAGGATCGCGACACATTTCATGCTTAGGCTTTGCCAAAGAACTACACAGAAAAGAGGAAAGGTTCACTGTACTCATTCAGTTTCTGAAGGACGCATTTGTAGCCCTGTTGGTACACCATAACCTTGACTTCAGGTACATTTTTGTTACTGTTTGGGTTTTCTGCCTCGTCTAACAGTGGCATACTTCCTTTTTACTTTCTTTACCACAAACATTGGTAGAGAAAGTATTTGCATTTACCCACAAATTAAATCTATCAAAACTTCACCGGAAATTCACGTTTTGGGACAGCTCCCTTTATAAAGCATTTATAAGAAAAAGGCCCGCGTGCTTGCATATGCGGAAATGAAATTATCTGGATCTCCTAAAATATAAGGTATATTTCAAAACCGAAAGTTTATCAAAATTGGTCTTTCCATGTGTGGTCCCGTCTTCCAATTTTTTTTAAAAATTTACGTCCTCAATCTTTTTTATTTCTTATTTTGTTTTTAATTTTATTTTATATATTTGTTTATTCATCAATGGGAACGATGTAATGTCTTTTTTTTCAATATGTCTTTATTATTTAGGTAATGGTGAGGAATTTCGTCGTTTATTTAGTGTAGTAATGATTTCCATTCATTGGACGGAAAGGAGGGTGTCTATGGGGTAATGGAAGATTCTGCAGTGTCTTGGAAGTCTCAAAACAATAAATAATTTATTTTTTACTCCAATTACCAGCGCAAGAGAGCTCAAATCGGGTAATGTAAGCTCCATGGAACCGCTAAGCCCGCCTCGGTAGCAAGGTGGTAGCATATCTGCCTCTCGTTCAAGAGGTCCCGAGTTCGAATCTCGGTTAGGGTGAGTTACCTGGATAAGGTTTTTTTTCGGAGTTTTCCCTTGTCCTGATAGACGAATGTCGGGTAACTCTAATCTCCATGGACCCCGAACTCATTTGAGCATCATTTAACCAAGTTCACCCATCGTCCGATATGACAACGTTGGAGGACGTAAATTAAAAAAAAATAAGTGATTAGGCTCCAGCGTTCCGTTCTCAGGAAATCAAACCATTCTCTCTGTAACGCCTCATTTCCAGGATTCTTCTGAATTATCCAGTGTAACGTTCCCATTACTAACCAGATCGCACATCTTTGAAGTGACGTGTTTTTAAAACTAAATTCCAGCCGCTGGAGTCTCCGAAGACATGGTGGAGCCTCCGGCGGGCACCATTTTGCAAGCACCATCCAGATATTATGCACCTGTTTGCAAGAGGCAATCCTATGTTCCAAGGTATCCATTTCTGAACAAAATTGGCATATGTTAGATGTTGCGCGCTCATGCCACCATAATTTTTCCGCTGTTGGTATGGTCTTGTTATATATTTCGCATGCTGTCTGTTGCCAATCAGTAGGAACAACTTTATTGAAAAGATTCTTCCAAATAATTTTCCATTCTCTATTCTTTTTCTCTTCAATCCTGGGTGTAAACTGAGATGTACTGAGCAGCTGATATTGTTTTCTCATTGATTCGAGAACTGCGAGGTCATCACTGGTGTCCAGCAGACGTCTGAGATGATTAACAATGTGTCTAAATCCAGGATATACCCTCTGAGGACTATCTCTTCCTGCAAGAAACTCCCTTCTATTGATTAACCTTTACCACCCAAATTGGTTGATATGAGATGCTTACTTTTGTAGAAGCAGTCAATCGGATGTCCTCTTTCCATTTTTTTTTTTTTGCCTAATTCTTTTGTTTCCGTTTCCCACTTTATTTATTTTCTCTTTTTTCCCTTTTTCTTTATTCCCTTGTTTCTCATCCGCATGGTAATATCGGGTTGCTATTTAATTACGTCGCCTAAATTTATGATCTTCACTGATTCTACCTAAAATATCCTTAAATACACTAAGTTGCATTTAATAATATTAATTATGACTATTCAGATCGCAGACATTTAAAACTATTTTCATGTTTTGTTACTATATTACTAAATTATGCATTGCTATTATGTTATTATAAATCAAACCTCCAGTATTGCGTATGGTTCATCTAAAATTAGATTGCGTTCACACGAGTGCTCCTGAACTTAATAGTGGAAATTTTTGAAGTTTTGTCATTTCGTTAATAGAAACAATTAAAACCCCATTAGGGAGAGTCAGTCGCATGTGTGTCGTTGGGCAATCGATTTAACCTCGTGGAGTTATCGTGTACATATCTCCCCAAGCAGCCTTGAATTTCAAGAGCAGTGTTTTCCTCTGCGTAACCCAAGTAAGTGCCAACCACCTCGTTATGCTCCACTGAACTACAAATTCCCTGGCACCGCCTCCAGTATAACAAACGTCGGCAAGTGCTGCCTGCAGGCTTACAAGTGCATACAGCTTGTTGCTCCGTTTTAGAGCTATGTGCATGTGACAGCTGACTGATTGGCCAAATAAAGCCCAGCTTGGCACATATTTCCTAAACCCGTTTCTTTTAACCTTGTCCCGCTGACACGTATCTTTCCACGGTGCGCTTCTATCCTCTTTCCTATTAAGGGTTAATGCACACTTTCGATTGCTGTCAAACAAGCCGTGTGCAATGTAAGTATGTAAAGTAGATAAATGCACATGATATCGTCAAAAGAATCTTCTCTTTAAGTATATAGATAATAATTTGCATACATTTCAGATGTAACGGGAGAGTCAAAAACATCCGAACCGGCTGCGCGATGTTATGCTTATCCGCGCTCTTGGCGTTCGTTGCTGACTGCCGCTATCACAGAAAGGGTACTTTAACGGAACTATCCATCACTCACCGTACTTCTTGTTGTGAAATGCTGGCAATTTCCTGCAGATATTCTATTTTAATTCTTCCAGTATGTGTGGGTTTTCCTTGTTTATTTTGTTTTAAGTTACCCCAGAGGGGCTTAATTCCACCTTCATGGATATGCGTGTACACAAAATCAATGGAACTCTGAGAAACCTAATACTGTTCATAAAAAAATTGGTATATAGTGTCGAGTCAACAGTTAACGCCCGTGCACACGTGAATCCAATTTTGATCCCCTCCTTTTTTGAGAATAAAAAGATAGAGAGTGTGATTTTTCCTTTTGTCAACAATACCTTGCAACAGCTCATACGGCCAATATTTCGATGAGAACAATTGAAAGTGTGTTTCAGGACAGAATTATTAATAGAGATTTATGCCCTCCTCGGTCCTACCACTTAAACACCTGCATATCGTAACTTAAAACATAAAATGTAAAAGACAAACCCACACATCCTCTAAGGATTAAAATAAAATATCCGTCAGGAAATTGTCAGCATTTCACAACGTGAACTACAGCGAGTGATGGATAGTTGTCTAAAGACATGCCAAAAATGTATGAACATGACTGTGACCTGTTTCGGCATCTCTTTTCACAAAGTTAGGAAGTAAAGCCTTTAAAAGTACTTTTAAAAATGTTGTATGGTTTCATCCGCGCCTTTCTATGATAGCGGCAGTCGGTGACGAGCGCTGAGAATGCGAACAGGCAAACACATAGCGGTCGGTTCGGAGGTTTTTGATTCTCGTGGTATTAACTCGTAATAGTTATGCGGCAGCTAAGAGGCATGGACCAAAGTTATTATGAAGAGAGCAGAAACAACAACCATCTCAGAATTGAGGCTCCGGAACGGAAATTTTGACCAAAAACCTTTAAACCTTTTAGAAGATGTTGACGTAAAGGCTGGTTAACTCGTATGCACGTCGGCCGACTCCTTTGACGAACCCTTATAATCGCTTTACAAGCCCGGCCTTCCTTCTCCCAGTCCGTTCTGCAAGGTTGCCACCTTTCTCAATACGTTATCGATATCGTAGGAGATTTTGTCTAAATAAATTATCTTATGTCCATTACTGCAAAACTTCCTTAGTTTTGACAAGGATCGCCAAGCTACAATTCTACTGGATTCCATAATAACCCTTACCTTATTCAAAATGCTGTATTTGAAACCTAGCTCCTTTAGGAGGCCGAGCAAAGTGCAGTGCCCATAAAGAATATCACAAATTTCTTGGAAATGTGCAACCAATTCGTCTAAAGTGGGTCCTCTCCCTTTTGCATAGAATCTATAAATTTCTCGGCGAATTAAATCGCATGTTAAGTTATCTACTTTAGAGAAAAGTTTCCTTTTGTTTTCACACTTGATCAGCGTCTTTGGTATTCCTTTCCTCACAATATTTCTTACTGTACTTCTGTGAATACCCAGAAATTATCATCAGGTTCATTGCATGACCCCTTATGAAGATTATTTTTCAGCACATATTTATGTGTTCAAAACAAGCGCTTGAATTTGCTTAGAAACAGTTCCCGTTTTAACTTTTTTTTTAAATTAAGGCTTTTCCAGTAACATAACTCGGCCCAGCAACACTTTCCAATTTATTCACACTATTGCCATCACTTTATTTTCACTTGACTGAAAGTTATCTACTACTTCATTTGCAATCACCACTGCATTTCCCTCCCACGGTCTCCACATTGTGACACACAACGAATTGCTGCACGTAATGAAACAGATCAACTGGAAGTTGGAACTTTGCCAAGTGAGACTCCACGTGGTGTAAATATGGGACTGTCATTTCCAGAAAATCGGGGTTGCTATTCGTCTTCAACGACAGTGATCCATTTCTGAAGTGTGGAGATAGATTTATGACGGTCATTAGTGGGCGGGAGGGTCAGGTTCCTTTCATTCCGAACTGCACACCCGTTGACTAGACAGACTTTACCTTTACTCTCAGCATGTGGCATCTCAGTTTGTTTAGTTATGCTATTTTTTTGCTTTCTGTACCATCTAAGTATTTAGAAGAAGTTAGGTTTGTGCTTCCAAGGAATGAAGAGAAGGCACATAGGATGACCAAATCCAGACAAAGATATACGTTAAGGAAGTCACCTATTCTTACAGTCAGATGAGAGAAAATGAGGGGGCCAGGAAAGTCGTGGTAAAGGAAAATCACCCAAACACTCGTCTACCGACTCGGGAGCACCAGAAAAATACCCTAGGTCAAAGTGGTCGACCTGTCGGGGATCGATATAAATCTATGCAGTCGCTCTTTTAATCAGTAATTTTCGAAGTAGAGCGTATCACCGAGCTCACTAAGGTTGAATTTACACATCAGTGTGCATAACTTCATTACTTAGCTAATTTGTATCCCTCGCAACATCTCTCGGAGAGTTAACGTATTCTGATCACGCCCCGAGTGTTACGCCTGACTGAGGAAGAAATCGCAAGCGAGCATCCCGTTCAGGAAATCTCGGAGTTGTAGCGGCTGGCCGAACCCGCCCACCTGTTGCTCGTTCTGCCTCTCACCGATGCATTTAATTGGCTATGTTTGTACTTTACACTGCGTAAACAATTTAAAGAAGTCCTGAAAGCCATTTTCATTTGAACTTCCAAATTAAACAGAAATGGCAGTACTGTTCGTTTCAAGAGAGATGACAGTAATTTGTCATTCTTTGGGATTGGTTACATTCTGTGTATAATTCTATTAATTTCCTTTTTACCCATCTTGCAATTTTACAATAGCGTCTAAATAGTACCCTGTATGTTTATGCAAGATAAGAGTATTTCTTTCTCAGATTAAATATTTTCTTGCAAAAGAGAAGACCTGAAGCTTTCCAGGCGATGAATATGCTCAATTTCTTCACGGGCAGCGTTACTGGGAGCGGAGAATTAAGGAGCTTTTGGCCATTTCCTCTGAAAGGAGCAGGCTTAATCGTGATGCTGGATTTCAGTCCAGCTCCTCTTGGAAACCGGCCTTAAAATGGAAATCCGTCGATTTAAGAAGCAAAGATTAATACAGCTTGATACTCAAGTTAAATAGTTATGTTTCTTTGACCCAATTAATTTTCTTTATTCACGCCATCTCCTGGCGTGATTTAATTTAATTTACTGAAAAGTCTTTTGTTCAGTAATGCTAATTTTGATAGTGTTTTGTCTTTGTTTATATTTGTATTATATCCGGTGTTTCATTTGTGGTTATAACATTTAATAAATATCCTGATGATGGGAGCGATGCACATTCCCGAAACGTCGTTTTCTAATCGTCTTTTCACCTGGCTTGCTGCCCGAGAAGAAATTAAAAATATTGCATATTGCATGTTGCATTTCAATGATTCTGTTTACTCAGTCTTCAAAAAGTTATGCCAAAGGTTTATATATATTTAAAGTTTTGTTATACATTTTCTTGTTACAAGGAGGATAAAAGAAGCTGAACTCTTCAAATTGGCTCGCCATATGATTGCCTCTGAAGCTCCATTTTTTGCATGACATCACAGAAACAAAGGAAGTGTCCTCGAATCTCAAAGGCTATAAGAACTAGCAAATTCTATTCAACAGCAACAAATATTTTGAAAATGTTAATGTAAGTATTTTAAATAATTTTTCTTAGCGAGCTCAAAACTGTCCGCCTCGGCAGCATAGATGATAGCATGTCTGTCTCACGTTCATGAGGTTCCGAGTTCGAATATTTGTCAGGGTGAGTTACCTGGATAAGGTTTTTTTTTCCCGCGGTTTTCCCTTGCCCTGAAAGATGGATGTCAGGTCAAATTAGGATTAGGATTTCACTATGGAGGGGATTCCGTACGTAGGCCACCATGCTGGGCCCATTGTGCCTATACCCCCAAGTGGGGCACCCCCGGGAGGAAGGATGAGGCGAAGGAGACAGAGGGTGGCCGACCCAAGGGGCCAGGACAGCACAGAGGGCAGGTTCCCTACAGTTTACTTGGATAGAGACTTCCCCCGACAGGCCATGACAATGGACACGCTCCCCTACTGTGGGACGGCAACGAGCCCAGCAGCCGAGCCCCAAATGTCCCTGGCTGGCGGTCCCAAAATGGTCCCAGGGTCCGGCAACCGACCTACCGGAGGAGGAAGTAATTTGCCACAGAGCATATGATCCTGCCATGCACCGTCGAGACTCCCGCCGACACTTCTATCCTGAAAGAGACCACCAGATGAGAACTTTTTGTTGTTGTAATTTACGTCCCTCAAAGTTAAGTGATATCGGACGATGAATGGAAGAAATGATGCTCAAATGAAGTCAGGGTCCGTGGAACTTAAAGTTACCCAACATTTGTCTCTTAGGATAAGGGGAAATCCCGGAAAACCCTTATACAGGTAAACTCACCCTAACCGAGATTCGAACTCGGGACTTCTTGAACGTAAGGCAGACATGCTAGCTACCAGATGAGAAAGATCATTTGAAATGATAATGGAGATCAAATGGCGGGACAGGAAATTCTGGGGATGTCATTAACCTACCCAGCATTCGCCTAGCTACCCGGGAAAACCCCATGGGTCAGGTAGGTCGGGCACGGGAATCGAACCCGGGCCTCCTGAATGCAGGCCACAGACGAACCCGCCTGAGGCATCCCGCTCGTTGGAATGTCAGGTAACTGTAAGCTCTATGGACCCTGGGCTCATTTGAACAACATTTCGCCAGTTTCATTCTTTGTCCGATATGACAACGTTGGAGAGCTCAAAACGTCGTAATGATGTCATTTTTCTAACTTTCGAATCGCAGCTTTGGAAGACTTTGAGCTTGAATACCAAGTTTGTTTCTATCCAAAATTCGTTTTTGTACCACGCTGTGCAGAAAGGTACTCTCTCTCTCTCTCTCTCTCTCTCTCTCTCTCTCTCTCTCTCTCTCTCTCTCTCTCTCTCTCTCTCTCTCTCTCTCTCTCTCTCTCTCTCTCTCTCTCTCTCACACACACACACACACACACACACACACACACACACACACACACACACACACACACACACACACACAGTGTACACAAGAGGATTTTTTTTCCTAAAAAATGTTGTTCTTTTATCCAGGGGTTCTCAAAACTATTTCAAGCATATTTCAGTAGAATGAAAAAGTTAAAACAGAATGAGAAGTTCTTGACATTCTAGCATGAAAAGTCGACAAATAAATAAACATACACTAAAGTTTAAAAGGTGCTTTTTAGGCCTCTTTGTAGTCCATCAGATATATTAGTGTCAATGAAGCCCAAAATGTTAGGTTACAGTTTATATATAAGTTCTTATTGATGTTGCAGCTGATATGTCTAAAGGCACATCCAGTCCTCCATACTATCAGTTCATTTTTGCACAGCTTTGAGCCCATCGGATATGACTTATTCGTTGTAGGACGTTAAACTCTAAGTTTAAAAGATCTCAGCCCAATTGTAGATACACATCTTTAATTTAGCGTGACAATTCAATTGCTCTTCTGTGGTGATCGTTTAATGATTTCTGCGTTGGGAAGATCTTCGGCGTCAACAGTATTATATTTTGATCCTAGGAGACTTGGTACAGAAGTTATAGAGGAGCTACTTTATTGAAAAGTAGAGTGTAGTAATACTTTAACTCGGAATTCTCAGCGGTCACTGTTTACGGCTTTTGTAGATCTGTTATTTCCTCGCAAGATAAGAAGGCATATAAGCAATTCCGCTGGATTTAGAGTGAACTGGTATTCGGCAACAACCATTTTAGTGATATTGTTTCATTGCAATAGTACTATTCAGTAAGGTAATAATTACATAGGTTTAGTTTGATCAGATGAGTTTGATCTGATCAAATCCAAATCATCTTAGAGCAAGAAGCAGCAAACCACACAGGTGCTGAGCCACGAGCAATGTACCACTTACCCAGCATCCTACCTTGTAATGGTGTAAACTGCAACTATAGTGAATAAATAATGCATTCTAGAGTTTCAGTAGAATTATATTTTATGATGAAAAAATACTCGATTGACATCTCTCTGTTGACAGAGGTGATGAAGATGCTGCTGCACACGATGCAGTTGCAACGTGACCTGCATCTATGTGCAAGTAGCCAAGGACATCATTTCCACGTGCCAACTTTTGATCCAACTTAGATGTACATTGCACAACGTGTAATTCTTCCCTTGTAGAAGCTTTCCAGCTTGGCTATTTAAAGGACGAGGTAACGACATAAAAACGCAGCAGAAATAAACCACGTTTCCTTGGTTACTGTATATTGGTTTTGCCCAAACAATTTCGGAAATGTTTAATAACTTTGTTCTTTTATTGCTGCAGTTGCTATACGAATAAAGATGTGCTTTTATCACAACTAACGAGCTATTGCGTTAAACATGGAGATTGGTTTCGCAATGTCGTATACCCACGGTTTTTCACTGCCTGACCCTTATATTCCTTCAAATCAGGAAAATTAAATATTATTGACAAAACATGAGGGAGGTGATATACCGGAAGTCAAATGGAACTGAGCTATATTATCGCAACTTTTGTTGCTAATAATTCAATAATTTAAAATGATATTACATGAGATAAATGCAATACAATGGATAATGTTCGGGGCCTAAATATTTAATTACATCTGCAAAACTTGAAGTGAATGTGTATAAATTAAGGATTTGTGTCCTACGACTTTGAATTAGTTTCCTAAGAGCAACGTCTATGAGTTTGAGAACCATCGATAAGTCCCGTTCATTTATATTATACAGTGCAATCCATAAAATGTTGGAGGTGTCCTCCACCAGCATCTATACATGTTTGCACTCGTCTCACCAAATTCTCTGAAGTTTTACGGAGAGTATCCTCGGAAATGTTACTTATTTCGGTTCGAATGGATTCCTTGAGAACATCAATTGTCCGTGGGCTATTCTTGTACACTATATTTTTTAGATACTCCCACAAGAAAAAAATACGGTGAGGCTAGGTCAGGGGATCTGGGGGGGGGGGGGCCACAGACCTTTTGAGATTATTCGATTATCAAAGAAACTCGTTACAAATTCCATGGTGTCATTAGGTGTATGGCACGTTGCTCCTACTTGCTGAAAATAACATTATCTCAATTCGATATCATCTCTTTATAACTTCAGAGAATATGGTGAGACGAGTGTAAACATGTATAGATGCTGGTGGAGGACACTTCCAACATTTGCTCTGAGATGTAAATAGTGTATTGTAATCTCCCAATTATGTATTATATTCTCCCAGAGTTGGAAGTGTGCCCTATTATTAGTTCAAAAGTTATGGCCTATTGAAATGGTTCATATTTATATGGATCAAATTATATATAATATATTATAGACATCTAACAGGCAAACGTATATGCAACCATTTTCTTTGTAAAATTGACCTAGACACACCTTTCTGGAAAGTCTATTTCTAATTCAACGTTACGTGAGGCACACAATGACAGGAAGAATTTCGCAAGTGGAGGTGTGTCACCTGTTAAAAAAAAGCCGAACAATCGGTGCTTTCTCACATTCTAAACAAAAAGATTCTAAAGTGACCCTAGGTCCATGAATCACATGTTGCATATGGATTACAAGAAAATTAATTAACCCTGTCGGAACGGGTACTGGCACCTGCATATCAGCAAGGCGCCAGATAGATTGATTGATTTACCAGCTGAATAATTGCCGTTACATCCGGTCAAAGGTCACATACAAGACATCTTATTCTAATTACAGAGGACATTCAACTGCTTTAACTGTGTGGAAATGGCCCATGTCACCACTGTTAAAATTAGCCAAGTTCATGGCCCCCTTTCATCAGGAACTAATCTACTTAAGTTTTCAATGGGTAGATATTAATTTTTCTTGATTTCGTTATTCTACTTTCATCATTGTATTTCATTCATCAATAACATAAAACTTAAAAGATCCATGGGAGGCTTGTTTTTAATTTGTTTAAATAACATTGGTAAATAAATATTTATTTAGTATAAGTACACGTGATTTCTAGTCAGAAAGTACAATAATTTAGAATAAATAATTCGAATTCCAGCCTTTTGCCTATTATTTATAACTATTTTCTGTAATGTCATAATTTACCTAATTGTTTTTGTCAGAAGTATTAAAGATCGAGGAAAAAGTTTCCCTTTTCACTGTGGAAAGTTTTTAGTATAAAAATGTCCTTTGACCCTTAGAAAATACACTCATTTTCATCTAGTTCGTCCACGTTCATGAAATAGCTGCATAACGCACTATAAGTAGGATAAAGGGAGGTATTTTCGTGACAGGCAATTTCGTGGTACTTTTTCGAAGGGATGTCACAGAGAAACCAGTGCCCGCCTCAGTAGCGTGGTGGTAGCGTGTCTGCCTCACGTTCGAGAGGTCCCGAGTTCGAATCTCGGTCAGGGTAAGTTACCTGGATAAGGTTTTTCCGGGGTTTTCCCTTATCCTAAAAGACGAATGTCGGGCAACTCTAAGCTCTATGGACCCTGGGCTCAGCTGAGCATCATTTCACCCATTCCATTCATCGTCCGATATGACTTAACGTTGGAGGACGTAAATTAACCCTCCCCCCCCCAAAAAAAAACAGTTGGTGTTAACTCGCCTGCCGATAGCTCCTGACTCTAGGAGCAAATATGTCAGCTAACAAGTGAAAGACGTGGTTTCTGTGTGACATCCCTTCGAAAAAGTATCATGAAATTGCCTACATATGTCACGAAAATACCTCCCTTTACACTAAGTGCAAAGAGGCATGCTAGAACCTCAGTTGGTAGCAATCACACTTAAGAATCGGTTTGCTATATACCGGTTTTCAAATTCCAAACTTCATGCCTGACATCACGAAACATTTTGGCACTTTGGCACTTCAAAAATGTAAGTTAATGAAGTTGAAACCAGTACCAAGTAATATCTCAGAAATGTTTAGTATACAAACATTTGTGTATTTTACATATCTGAACGGTGTGATAAGTTTCCGTTTGCATTGTAAAACATTGTTTTTCATTTGATATACAGGTATTTTAAGCATATGCCCTTTTAATCTTAATCAAAATTGTTAGTAATTTTGAAAGGTCCATAAATAAGGGAAAACCTTCCATATAATTTAGGACGAGAAAATTTTCTTTCAAACCTTTCGGCCATATCCTTGGAAATCACTGAAATTAAACACAAAATTTGATATTTGTACGATTGCAGTCGAATATTTATGCTGTTACCAGGCGCACAGGAATGTTTTACTAAAATAGCTTCACCTTTTTTTATTCTGGGGACGTCATTTTCTGTGATATCTTTTTAGCCAATTTTCGGGTAGATTGCTGTATCCCATCTCTACCATAGAAAAGTGGCAGGGAAAGTATTAAAGGGTTTTTGATAATTTTATACACATTTGTTTTAAAGTGATATTTTTCATGCTTATAAAACTTCCTCAATTCCTCCAGTAACCTGAAAGACAGAGCTCATTAATTTCCAAATTGTTAGTTACAAATGAACTATATGCTCGGATGTCTATAGTGTTGGAGAGAACACCAGCGTGTACGGCGGCGCGCGGCGGATGGGGACAATTTCGGATACCTCTCGCCCCCTTCTTGTAATTATTTCAGCAAACAAAATCACTCTTCGCAATGGATTTAGGCTATATATTATTTTCGAATAACACTTAAATTTGTTGGTTTAGGTAGGATTTTCACATTCTTGCCCACACGATTTTAATGGCAATTTCATTGCATATGTGTATCAAGGGACAAGGCAAATCTTCAACGATTAACAATTCCGTCCCGCAGGGGATAAAGGTGGTGGACTTAATATCTTTAAAGTGAATTACAGGGGGAGGAGATATAAATTTCCTTCTTAGTTTAGTTGAACATGGAGGAGTATGTTTAGGACTATTTGTCAAAAGTGGTGTGTACTACAGGGCAAAGCGAGAAAGCGTATCGACAAAAATTCGCAACACAGAGATGTTTAACCTCAGCTTATCGCACATACACGGTGAGTCCAGTGTATGTACAGTCTGTTCAGATATAATCATGTCTTCTGGACAGCAGTGTGTCATATCGGCAGGCGTGAGAAAATATATAGACACACGCAGCTTCCAATCGCTC